>NDGM011161375.1:0-14785 GCA_002564305.1 Octomys mimax | reverse complement strand
ATGGACTTGAGTCAGAGAAATCTGGCTTCCAAACCTTCTCCTACCACTTATCTTCTGGTAGGCTCAGCTTTTTACTTATAAAAGAAAACCACTGGGCTGAGGAGATAGCTCAGTAGAATAAGTGCTTGCCTAGCAAGTGTAGGGTGCTGAGTTCAACCCCCGGTACTGGAAAAAAAAAAAGAAAGAAAAGAAAAAAGAAAAAGAAAGAAAACCACTAATGTACTGAGTAGGAATATTGTATGGACAAGAGATTGCACACAAAAAGGATGTGAGGAGTGCCTCTTGGTGGCTCCTCCTGCGTTGCTGTCTGCGGGGACATGAGCGCAGATGCCAAACAGCTAGAAGATGCTTTCATCCCCGCCACAGTAACTGCCCCACAAAGCTGCCCTGCAAAGTATCTCACAAGCAGATTTCAAACACAAGTACAGGACTTTCAGGGCTGTGAGCTTCCAACACCACGGTTACGGCTTCACATACCTGAGTGTTCTTTTTAAAAAATATATTCGCGTTTAAAAGGTCAAGCTGTAAAGCCTTTTGATTAAAATAGTAATAAAAGAGTAAACATTAACTTACTATTTCTCCTTTGGTCTTTAGTATTCCAAGTGGTATCACCCCCAGAATAAGTTGCACCTTAAGATATTTTAGGATTATCTTGATTAAAATCTTTGAGTTCTTAATTTGAAGTAGGAAAAAGCTAATCTCCGAAAGCCAAGTTTAATACTTTTAGCATGATCTAGATCTTAATAGTTGCATGTTATCCTCTGCAACTTCTGAAACAATACGGACACATGCTCACCCACAGTGAATGAGCCCTTTTTCTATCTTAGAGCCCATTTGACAAAATATAAATATTAACATCAGAAAAGACAAATGCTTATCACTAGACCAGCACATTTTCAGAAGCATCCTAAGCCATAAGTTACAGAAAGTTTGTTGCTAGAATTTTAACAGCCTCCCTAAAGGTTTCAGAACTATCTGCTAAAAGCTGTGCAAACTGAATAAAACAAAAATGAAAAAACAAAAACCAAAACAAACCCAAAGCTGCAGAGCTGCAGGTCTTATTTCAAACCCAGCTTTCTCTCTTGGGCAGACAGTTGCTTTGGTGGTACTGACAATGGAACTCAGAGTTCTCCAAATTCAGTATTAAAAAATCTGTCTTAATCTAAGTTAACGATGTTGGCATCAATTAACTCTCACTATCCATGCTATAGTGACCTGCCATTTTATTTTTCATGCTTTTACACTGCAAAATCAAGTGGATTATATTGGTACCAGAGAACTGGAAACCCCAACCCACCTTCTGTACAGACGAAAAACCAGTGTGAGGCTACCCTGCATTGCTCCTATTGCTAAAAATAGCCATTAGTGAGCTTAAAAACATACGTTTCCAAGCATTTGGGCTTTTTATTTGCTTGCCACGACTGTCTGCAATATCCATTTCGAGTTCTGCTATTTCTAACAGCGAAGCCATCGCAGGAGCTTGGGCCTCCGGGCCCTGAGAGGAAATCTGGCTTCCACCGCTGGGACACACGTTTCAGTGCTTATGTCTGACTGACCCCGCCAATCACCTCTCCCAGAAGCCACAAGCCTGGCTTACAATAACAGAGTCTATCAAAGAGGACAGGAAAGAAAACAAGACAGTGGCAAGGTCAGCAGAGGATAAGAATATGGTGAAGATAGCCTGTGGAAGCCAGCAAGGGGACAGCCATACACTAAGAGTATCAAATGTGTTTGTCTGCAAAGCCAGTGCCATAAAGAATCTCTCTCCTACCATACAGCCTCTGCCAGAAGTAACTATGAGAGCAGATTATCTTGTTATAGTGGAATCGGTCAAAAAGACACACTCTTGCTCACAGGAACTTACTGAAATCCGTATGTTTAAACCAAGTCAGAGTGATTGGTTGTTGTGACTATATCTTATCCAATAAAGAAATCCTCCATATAACAGAATTCTCTTACTATAACCATGTACCTCAGTGAGGTAATAGTGGTGCTCTATTACAGTCAAGCCTCCTGCTGCCATAGAAAAATATGCATAATACATTCTGCATTACAGTCATAAAGTTCACAAGTTTAAAAGGAAGACAGAATAGTCTAGAAAACCCGGGGTCTAACGTCAGTTTGGGTCTGAGGCTTGACATCACCACCTAGGGGCTGTGTGGATTTAGGAAAATTACCTCGTTTCTCTGAGACTGTTCTCTTGGAGACTTATTTTGAGAAGCAATCATCCCAACATAAGGCAAACTGTCAATCCACTTTAATTTATTAAAGATAGCTACGTAACAAAGAAAGATCACTTGCAAACCCAACACCTCATGCAGGCTAGCAGGTGCTTTACCAGTAAGCTACCTCCCAGTCCTAAGGAAGGTAACGCTTAATTTCTTGCTTCATTAAATACCACTCTTTTTGTATCTGGCAACCTAAGTCCTCTGACAGTCTTAATTTACCTTTTTAGCCATCCCTTACTATATCCCTTCACACCATTATCTAATTTTCCAGCCTTAGATCCTGTGTTAGAACTATTTTCCTTACATAAAATCACCTTGAAACTCATTTAAAAAGATCCAACCCCTCCTTTCATAAAAGGCGGGTCAAGTGACACCTTCTCCAAAAGCCTTTATCTTCTCTACCATTCCACTAAATTACTCATAATAATTTGTTAGCTTTACAGCATTGGCTATATTACGCTGTGTACTTGTACACAAGTAGAGCATATAGCATGGGGGACTTTCTCCATAGTAGCACTTGATAAATGTAGTTTATGGAATAAGCAACCATTATTTTTTTGTCCGGAATAAGGGGTATTGGGGTTGGGGAGATAGCTCAGTGGAATAAGTGCTTGCCCGGCAAGCACAAGGTCCTGAGTTTGATCCCTGGTACCACCAAAAAAAAACCCCACAACAAAAACCAGAATAAGGGGTCAGAAATAGGGCGACTTGCCTCTGGCCTCCCACTGTCCTACAGAAGACCAGGAAAGTGGCACCGGGAAAGTGCCACTGCCTCATTAACTCTGGCCGGGCATGATGCAGATGTTGCCAGGAGTCTGAGCTATGATAGTTGGCACTGTTCTCTTTGCACCCAAGGAGTTAAGTCAAGTCCTGGGGAGATAAAAATCTCTGGTTTTATTGTTCACTCAGGCTGCCTGACAAACGAAGATCCAGCTGCAATTGGAACATTCCAAGTTCCAAAGGCGCCAAGTTTTAGTAACTATAATTTAACTGGTCCGACTGCTGCAGTCCAAATTCTTGTTTGGATAATCAGCCTTTGTTTGAATATGTTCACAAACAGCACAGGCTAGTATTAGCTTCTGGGTATGTCATGTGAGCTGATTACCCTGTGGCTCCCGGTAGCAGAAACTCATACACAGAGGAGGATTATTTTCCTGGTATTACTGTTACGCTAACATATAATCAGCCCCCCACCCCCTGCATATCCCATCCACAGCCTCCCCCAACCTTCTCCCCCTTCTTTATTTCTTTCTCTTTTTCTTTCTTCTTCTGCTTTTTTTTTTTTTTTTTTTTTTTTAAAGAACTCAAAAGTCGTCTTTCCAAGTTCACACAAAGTTTAAAGGTAAAAAGGTCAAGAAAGTTCCGTGGCTGTGGGTGTTTAGAAAGAGGTAGGACTGGCTGGGGTCTCGAGCCCAGCATCCACTGAAGGCTCAAGACTCATATTTCACTGTGCTTCTGCAGTGTACACTTGCCTTGACACAATCTGTTTGGAATGAAATTAAGCCCTTGTTAATAAATTTTAACATAATAGAACACTAACTCCACCTGCCAAACAATCATATTTATGAATAGGCAACTCAAGTGGTTCATTCATCTGTCAAAAACTCCAAATTCTCTCAACTGCACATTTCCACTGAAGGACAATCGTTCTGAATCTGTCCTGGCTGCTTGTCTGTGACTCTTTGGCTATAACTAGCCAAGAAAGATTCTAGAAACTGCACCTATCTTGTTCTTCAGTCTTTGCCTGGCCAAAGAGCCAAAATGAATTAAGACACTGTAAATGCTTAGGACACAGCCTGGCTGAAAAAGAAAAACAACAACAACAAAAAAAGGCAGAATAGTACTTGCTATTATTATTTTTGAAGAGAGAAACCTTGCATCACCAGTATAGTCCCAATGATCAACAGAAAAGCTGCTGGCTGGGAAAGGCCATGGCTTGGGACAGCCGGAACCATTAGCCACAGGCTCATGGGTTGAGGACACGCCAAGGGGAGGACGTGAGAGCGCTACACTTCTCCAGAGCTGGGTGTGGACTGGCTTCCGCTGCTCCTGCAGGCTCCAGGGAGCCATTAGAGAAAGGACTCCTTTCCCTGGGAGTTGTCGATTTTGCAATTGAAAACACCAAAGGAATACAATCTGAAATTTCTCCTGGAAGTTTCCACATTTAATCTTACTGTTGTTATGTAAGGTGTAGTGCTGAATTTGCAAGGTCCTACCTGAGATGACAGGGAGAAAGCAGAGAACTTTGGACAAGGGAACCCAAAGAAGCCCTCCTGCATCAAAATCTGAAACAGGAATCTAGCGGTTCAGAGAGCAAGAAAGAAAACGGAAGGAACAGCACTAGCGCTGCGTGGGACGTGGTCAGGAAGTGTTTGAACGGCAGCTGGGCTTATCAGTGACCTCATCCTTTCTGCTCCTCCGTGTGTTCTGGGACAGGAGAAAAGGGTTTCTATGTGACTGCCTTCACTTCCACTAGTCCCAGGCTTAGCTCTACATTTATCTTTAACATTAATAAATGACACCTTCTCCTCCCTTCAATCATGTTGTAACTTAGGACTATTTCTTCCTTCCCTGATGTGGGTCAGTGTGAAAAATAAAGCCAAAACCCACTACTAATAATAGTCATTTCATTTTAATTAGAATTATGGAATGCCACAGCTGGGAGGACTCTTAAAAGAAAGCTCAAATAATTTATCTTTCTTTTTTTTTTTTTTTTTTTGGCAGAACCAGGGTTCAAACTCAGGCCCTTGCACTTGCCAGAGAAGTGCTTATTCCACTGAGCCATCTCCCCAGCCCCAGAAAGCTCAAATAAAGGAGACCAGAAAAGTGCCTCTGGGACCAGACCTGGAGCCAGAGAGGGATTTTCCCTGTGTCCTCCATTAACCAAAGAATCCCCAAATAATCTAATCTATTTTAGATATTGGAGTCCTACACAAAATTTTATGAGAAGGATCTGCTATTGGGAGGGGACAGATTAGGAAGAACATGTGAAAAACCACAGAGCTCAAGCTTTTCATTTTAAAGTAAGAGAAACATGGGACAGAAAGGACTTGTCCAAGCTCCCTAAGCGATGTAATAAGGGCTAAGGTAAGACTCCCTTTCCAGCCACAGGTTGGGTATGTGCTTCACCTCCACACAAAGGGGGCCTCCTACTCTGTTTAGGGAAGCCCCCCACTTACTGTGTTCTCACTAGGAGACTGCAATGGAAATAAAAACACTTCCTAGAAATATTTAAGTAGCACAATAAGTCATATTAACAATCATTTTTAGATCTAGCCTAAAAGATGGTTGATGGCCATCTTTAGTTGTAAACTCACTTCTGCAAAAGCCATTAACCAGACAGTGTTCTGGGAAGCTCAGATTTTAATAGGAAACCCGTAAAAGCCCCGGGGGTCAAAACTCTTCCCTGGGGCTCGAAGGTGTGAAGCTTCCGAAAGAAAATTGGGCATTTAGAACCTTCCCAATCAGCTCTAATCTTTGCCACCTCCTCTCCATTATCCTTCAAGAGTGTCTCTAGATAATATGAAGAGGGGAGGAAAGAGTATTTTTAGAGTCATCTTAAGTGGCAACAAAGTTTATCACACTCCTACTCAAATTAGTCACACAGGTTAGTCCCAAGGGACAGCAGCCTGGCTACAGATCATTGCAAAGGAATGACTTCTTCGAGGCCTAACACAAACACTTAAGCATATGGTTCCATCTGGAAATACAGTCAAATAGAAGCAAATCCCATGAAATTCCCAACCGATGCAGAGAACATATTTTGCATCTCAGAATACTAGCTCAGAGCAAGCTGCAGTGATCTGCCCTATAGATACACTAATAATAAGTAGTAATTTTAATAATTAATAACGTTAGCTTATATAATATGTATTAATTACTAACAGCCATGACCTTTTCTTTCTTTTTGTTTTGTTTTTCGAGACAGGGTTTCACTACGTAGTTCAGGCTGGCCTTGAGACTCACAGCAATCCTGCCTCAGCCTCCTGAGAGCTGGGATTACAGGCATGCACCACCACACATGGCTAGCAGCTATTACTTCTAATACACATAGTCACAGGGGCTTAAGAGGTGACTAAGGCAGTGATGGAAAAGGCAGATCAATCGAGGCTAAAATAGGACTTGCAAAGAATTTTCCATAATTTTGATTCTTTTTCCTCTTAAGAAAGAGAACATTGGTGTTGGATTCTCTGGATGAAACTCAGAGATTTAGATTTTCTTTATGTACAATGTTTTTCAGGGCAGGACTAGGACATGGACTGGAAAAATGTTATATTCTAAGAAACTGCCATAGATATGAGAATCCTATCTGAGACTTTCGTTTTTCTGCATATGAAAGAAAAATAACACCCCACCCTTCTAGATTGTAATTGTGTTTTTAATTTTTCTTTTTCTTTTCCTTTTTTTGTTTTTGTTTTTGTTTTGGTGCTGGGGATCAAACTCAGGACCTTGTGCTTGCCAGGCAGGTGCTTAAACCACTGAGCTTAAGCCACTCCCCGGCCCCAAACTGTAATTTTTGAGGAAAATTACCTCAATCCCTTTCCTTAAAGTGTACTGAATTATAAAATGTTACTACCAGTAGCTACAATTACACATAACACATGTCTATCCAAAATTAATTGCTTCTAGACTACATGGGGGAAAGAAACATGCCAAATAAATAACACACAGCTACTAACTTTGTGGAATGTTTTTTAACCAACCTCCTCATTTCTTTTGAAAGTAGGAGGCCTTAATACCCAGCATGGTTTTGCAATACAGATTTGGAACTCAAGAAAGGCATGGGGCAGAAACAGCCTTGCCAGGTCCGCAACCTTAGATGAACACCTGGAACTTACCAAACCTGTTTCTTATCTATGAAATGAGGACAAATGAAAGTAACAAAAATATAACCTCTACCAATGTTTTGGTGTTACTGCAGTGTTTTTGAGGAGGATTTAGTAGTGTGACAGGAAGAGCTGTTTTGCCTAAAAATTTCAGGGAAAAGAGGTAGCTACACAGAAAGATAGCTTATATGTTAAAACAAATTATACATATATGTATATATGAAGATAATACAACATCAATAGTAATTTAAAGATAAAACTCTACCTTTGAGAATTAAGCTGGTAGAGGCAAGGTTGTGGCTCTAGATCTGGGGACTGGGCAAAAGAAATGCAATAAACAGATTCCGTCTGAAACTTAAATGAGGGTGACGTAGAAGAATTTAGAATTTGGACTGGGGCTGCCTAGGAGAAAAATTATTGTATTTAGACACAAAAAAGTGGACCATAACTTAAATGGTGATAGCTTTCCCTTAATGTAACCTGGAAAAATACTGTACTTATTGAACCTCTTATTTTAGTACTTTTAAGTCCTTTTAAAATATAGGATAAATTATGGTTTTCTATCAAGGCAGGATTTCTAGTTTAAGATTTCAATGTGTCTACAGTCTGCTTCATAATTTCTCAACATAGTTGGACTAAAAAAAAAAAAAACTTCGAAAAATAACAAAGGATTTTCCTATCACTGAAAGAGTTCAAGGCTTCAATTAAGAGCCTGGCGGATTGGTCCTCCAGAAGGGAGTCAGACTCGCCAAAGAATCGGGAAGGTCTTCCCGCCTGAGTCTATAAGATGCAAACCCCTGCAGGGCTGGGAAGCTGAAAGGGTTGTTCCCAAGCTGAAAGAGATTCAATGGCTCCATCTGTGGCTGGCCCTTTGACTGTGCTGTCCTGGGCGCTCCCTCTCTGATACTGTAGCAAGAAAAGTACTGTTAATTACTGTCACCTGCTCTGGCCTTTACAGGGGTGTAGAAATTTGCAGACACCCTTTCTTTTTTTTTTTTTTTTTGGCGGAACCGGGGATTGAATTCAGATCCTCGCGTTTGCCAGTCAAGCGCTTATCCTACTGAGCCATCTCCCTTGCAGACACCCTTTCTATGCACGACCTGAGTGTCAATTTTACATAAAACTGCGGAGTCAGAAAACAAAATCATTATAGAAAAATAGAAATGGCACCGAAAGCTGATTCCTAGGTACAATTTTCTAACTCTAGAAATTGTCCTTCAGAGAATCCAGAACATTTTTTTTATGACCCCACAAAGCAGCAGGCAGCTGCACACCGTACTGCAGGGCATTTCTAAGTTCTGAGCAATGTGTTCCAACCTGACGGACTGGTACGACCTGACAGGGTCTGTGCCTGACTTCTGGTTTCCTGGAGAACATACAGGACCGGCTCTACGGTCTGCTTGTTATCTCACCTTGCTTCTGCTAAGCACAAATTCCTCCAAAAACCAAAGCCCTTTTCTGGTGTCATCTTCCACAGTCATCAGGGTTCTCTGCCTTTACTGTTTCTGGTCTTATGGGCATGTTTAGCTTATAAAAGCATTAATGATTCATATCCACCTTGAGAAGCCAAATGAAATTACCTTAATCTTGCTCCAGGAAAAGATTTCAGAAGGTCCTCTGAAACGCTGCAGTGTCTGCACTTCATTTTTTTGTTTGCAGTAATGGAGATTGAATTTAGGGCTTAAAACAAGTTAGGCAAGCACTTTATAACTAAGCTACATCCTCAGTGCTTATTTATATTTTATTCTGAGACAAGGTTTTACTAAGTTGTGGAGGCTGGCTCTTGATCTTGCAGTCTTCCTGCCTCAGCCTCCCAAAATAGCTGGGAGGGTGTCCCACCCTCTGGGGGTTTGTATACTTTTTTTTGAGAGGATTCATAAATGTCACTAGCTTCTGGGAATAATCTATGACCTTTCTATAGTAGTCAGCAAGGACTCAAGTAGTTACTGTAGAGATAAGAAAATGACCCATCTATCCTGGCTAACTATATAACACTAGCTCAACAAAGAAGTGACTAGAAGCTCTACAAAAGGGGCATTAGCACCAAGAGGAAAACTAAACGAATATACTCCATCTACCTGGATCTAACTTGGCTCTCCTGTCTCAGTCCTCACCATCCTATCCACTGAGAGGGCAACTAGGAAGACCCAGCAGAGCATGTTTTATTTTATGTACAATCTAGTTACTTGAATTTCTGGTCCCTAGAACTGGGGGGGGGAATAAATTAAAAAGGAAAGATATTATCAGATAAAGGCGAGGCAATGAGAAGAGTAAGGACAAACTTAATCTCACTAAGCCTCAGTCCCCCCATGTGTAAATTTGATACTGTCACAGTTGGTGAGGGTTGCTGGATTATGTTCAGTGAAGTATTTCATGTAAAGCTATGTGTATCCAGCACATACCAGGTGGGCAATAAAAATGTTTTTCTGTCTCTAAAAGATAAAAAAAAAAAAAAAGCATTGTAGGAATCGGGGCTATATTTCTGAACATAGGGCAATATAAATCTGAATTAGCATGTCATGGGGAAAAAACTGAATCTTAATTTATAAAGGAAGGGATAGTCACATATTCTCTAGCTGAGAATGATACAGTTTGTCTCCATAATCCCACATGAATAGAAAACAGATCCTCTGAAGAATCACTGATAATTAAGCACCAGCTTCCCTGCCTTGGCTTGTACCCATTTAAAATAAAAACGTTCTCTTCATCACTGCCCTACATCAAGCTAAGCTTTTAGGTGAAAAAAGAAGCTGGAAGAATAAACTTGATTATGGTTGCCTCAAATACAAGTACACCTAAGTGTTTGTGGATTGTGGGGCTAAGGCACTGTAGGCTTACTGCCTCTTGATCCAGAGAGATTTAAGGATCTGTTTTCAATTAGATGCTTTAAGCTGGTCAAACTACATCCACAGGACACATTTACAGAAGAATTTAAAACTAAGATAATTAAGATACCGAAGAAACGGATGAATTCCATTCCCTTCTTCTCTGTCTCCCATTTGCTATTCATTTTAAAGAAGACAAAAGGCTTTCTAATTTTATGCACTGACTAATGGCAACTCAATTTTAAAAGCTGATCTAGAGGGATCCTGACACACTGGACACGGATACTGTGAATATTTGTGGAGGAAGTGTACAAGTTCATGACCTTTGACACGGTAGCCACTGGCTAAAACTAACACAAGTGTAAAAGGTATACTTTAGAAGTAATTGGAATTTGATCAGTGCTGGGAATTCAGAAGGCCACTTACGAAATGAAAAGAGTAACTATTTAGTACATAATCTGTGATCTTCTAAGGTTATCAGAGCCAAATACAAAGGGAAGGATGGCCTGAAATCAAAAAAGGAGAGTTTTATTTCACTTAAAAAAAAAAAAAAAAAAAGAAGCCAGACAAATCTTCCGTGTCCACAAGGATGGACTTGCTACTGGTGAGTATTTTATTTCTATATAGCTACTGACACATTTCCTGTGGCCAACTGAAAACAAATTCATTTGGATTAACTTTTAGCATCTCAAAAAGCTCAAGTGATAGCTATGGATATCAGAATGGAATGACTTCAAGTTTAATCCTAATTTTTTTCCTCAATGATTCATTCATAAAACCAAAGGTAGAACAGTGAGTGGGTTCCAAGTGTTCTAGCACTACTCTGGTCAAGACGGCAGTCACTAGCAACAAGTGGCCACTGAATGTTTTACACATGGATTGCCTGACTGGAAATGTGCAGTAAATATAAAATATACAGCACAGTTCAAAGACTGAGTATGAAAACAATGTAAAATATTTCATTAATACCTTCTACATGGATTCAATCTTTACATGACAACCTTTTAGACACACTGCATTAAATAAAATATATTTGTAATTTTTATTTCATCTATTATTACTTCTTAAGATAAAGAAACAAAGGTACAAAAATGATTAGGAATATGCCCAAGGCCATGGGGGTAAGAACTAGGACAACCAAGATTCAAGTCCAAGCTAATTGAACGATTTCAGGGATAACTGGAGCCTTGCACAGACTCGGAGCTTTGGGCTTTCTGGTCTAACTTTTCAAACTTCACCATCCTCTGGTGTCCCTGTCACTCATACTTGGTCCTCCAGGCAAACCAAACCACCTGCATTTCCCCATGTGTACACAGTACTTTCGGAGCACTGTTCTCCCTGCCCGAACCACCATACCTTTCTTATTTCCATGTAACAAAACTCAGTTGAAATGGTACTTCTCCTAGAAAGCCTTTCCTGAATTTCAAGAAGAAACTAATTCCCCTTCCTCTAAATATCCCCATTCCTTCACAGGTACTTTATAGTATACCCTGGAGTACCCAGCACAGCAATGAACATACCAGGTATGCAAAACATTCTATTCTAAATACTCTGTAAATTATAAAGACACAAAATAAAAATAAAAGCTACCTTCTGTAATCATGTAAAGGAGGGCAGATGGACTACTGAATGGATTCGAAACAGATGCTTTTGTACTCTCAATTAGAAGTGGTTAAAAGGAACTAAAGAAAGTCAACTTCACCCTCACCCACTTCCTTCTATTCAGACCCAAGCACTTGAGGATCCTTAGCAATTTCCTTCAGTCAGGATCGTGCTGTAGTCGGGTTGTAGCCACGCAGCCTGACTGATACCTGCAGGCACAACTACACAACACAAGGAACTCTGGTTTAGGAAGTCAGCTGCTTTGAAAACACATGAGCTGAAACTTTTAATTACATGGCCCACTCACCAAAGGCCCTTAAAAATGCAAATGTAAATCTTTCCATATGGGGTTTTAAGAAAGCAAGATATTTCTCCTTTCAAGTATTTCTCCTTTGTCCTTTCTCCTTTCAAGTTGCTTTTATTTTACTTCACTATTTAATTGAATTTTATTTTATAGACAGGGTTTCACTATGTAGCCCAGGCTGGCCTCCAAATCAAGATCCCCTGACATCAGCCTACCAGGCAGTTGTGATTGAAATTAATTTGGCTAATTTTAAATTTGTAAATGCATCACACCATGTAAAAATACTTCCCAGTTTTGGTGCTCAGAAAACCCTATGTGAAAGTGTGTTTTGACAATCTGACCTGGCCTGGACAGGCAGTCGTAAAATCAAGGTGTGGCAGGTCTGTCCTGCTGTTCTCTTGATCTTTCTCTCCCAAAGTGCAGAAAGGCTATTTATCTACCTAAAGACCAGATCCACTAAAGGGGAACACAACTGTCTTCAATCTTACTGCTGAAACATCCTTAACCAAGAAAAATTCAATCCATAATACAGAGGAAGAGACTGAAAAGTCAAACACTACACAGACAGCACAGAGAAACTTTATCCGAGGACACAGTCTCTTCTCTAAGGTCATTTATTTCTCTGTCATTTATTATTGGCATCCCTCTAAAGCAGATTATGGCCTCCCCACTCCCCCTTCCCTAGGAAGAATGTATTTAAGCTTCAACCTCCCCCCAGGCCCTCCCTATTTTACAGGACTCCCGTGTATATGCACCATTCATAAATTTGTATGTGTTTTCCCCCCTCTGGTAACCCACCCACTCCAGTTTCGTTCAGAAGACCAAAACCTTCAGAGAGAAAGTCTGTATATTCCTAAGGAATCCTTTATAAATGACCATGGCTAGAGACATCTTTTACTTGGACACTGGCCAGTGGTAAATAAAATAGGGAAAAGAATTGGTATGAAAAAAACAGCACATCGGGCAGACAGGAGAGTGACTGGGTCAGACAGATAGCAGGCCCTCCAGGACCTGAATAGAGGTATCTCTACTAACTCTTGAAATATTTTGACTGGTTTTTTTAAAATTTTTTTTTTATTTTCTGTATTTTAGGGAAGGGTCTACAGGGTGTTTTGAGTCTCACTACTAGATCCAACTGGTAGTGATCCACCTGTTTACAGCCTCCCAAGAGCTGGGATTACAGACATGTACCACCACGCCCAGTCTCAATCACTGTCTCAATGTGCCCCAGGGGCAGAGCTGGCACTGCAGGCCTGGGGGATTGAACCCCTGGGCCCTGCACCTGCTTACAGGCACTTTAATCTGCTAAGCTATTTGGCCAGCTCTCTCATTTGTTTATTATTGGCAGGAAATGCATTCCCACAATTACAAAGGAAATTGGAAGATCATACCAGCGCTCTTCAAAGCCCCACCTACCTGCTCCTCTATGCTAGTCAAGTAAGGTACCATTGAGCTTTGCCTCGCCCACTGTGTTCTTCAAATGTGGAAAACTGTTGTTTTGTTTTGTTTTTTGAGACTGGGTCTCACCATATTATGTAGTGCAGGTTGGCGCTGAGCTCGCTATGTAGTCCCACTGGCCTGAACTTGAGGTGATCTGCTTGCCTCAGCCTCCCAAGCACTGGGATTTCAGACATGTGCCACTATACTCAGCTAAATGTGGAGAACTGAGCTAGTAAATGTGGGAACAGCCACACTGGGAAAAGCAAAAGGCATAGTGGGACACCAGCATTGAGAGAAACCCAGAGGGTCAGTCTCAATGCTACCATCCCCACGTAATCCCCTTCTTTAGGAAAAACAGCAAACATAAAAGTAGAGGAAATCTATCCAGGGAAGCTTAAGGAGGCAAAAGGAAACTTCAAAGCAAGCAGAGAACCTTTAAGGCTCACCAGGCACAGGAATCAACTGGAGTCAGAGTAGCCCTGGCCTGCCTTGTCTAAGGACACTGATAACTGAACGAAAGAATACTTTTAACATTCCTACTCACACATGATAGGAATTACCCAATCAGAATGGAACAGAATAAAGTAACCAGGTTAAGTGTGCTGAGCTACACAGACTTGGGGAAACAGTTATCAGGGGAATCAACAAAACATCTCTGCCTCAGACCCAATGTAGCTGAGCAATTGAAAAAAAAAAAAAAAAAAAAAGACACTATGTTCTCTTTTTCTTCTCTACCATACTTACAGAAAACTGGACCAGAAGATACCTGGCAGACCAAATACTTCAACATTCTCATTTTGCTGAGAAAACCAAGGCTTAAGCAAAGGAAGGACCACCTCAAGATCGAGCTATACAGTTCATAAAACCAAAGTTTCTTGATTTTAGGCTGTAGTGAGAACACAGCTTCTCAAAACTAAAATTTGTAGTTTGAGAAACCTACAAATGCTTTTTCAGTCAGAAGTTTAAATTAAGTTCTTATCATTTCTTTATAGTTCCCCACAATTTGTTTCTGTTTTGGTTTATAGAAAGTCTTCTATACTTTCAGTAGGACCCCTAACACATGCCCCAGTCTAAACATTCTGAACCCATGGGGGATTACAGTGATATTACCTAAGCGCGTGGCATGGGTATTTTTTATTTTATTTATTTATTTTTTTGGCGCAGGAGATCGAACTCAGGCATATGTATTCTTATCAGTAACTGATATTAGTTCTTTTAACCAAGTATTTAAGTATTGTCAGGTACTGTGATATAATGCATTGTCTTAATCCTCAACAAACTTATAAGCTAAGTTATAATTTTCACCATAATGAGGAAACTGAGGCAGAGGATAATTTTCTCCATTATAATCTCTTATGGCTCACATAGAGAGAAAACATTCTCTCAGGCATTCACAGAGAGTAAATTGGTCAAGCAATGGCCGTGACTCATCCACATGGCTGATAATGACAAATGATCTACAAAGTGCAGTACAGGGTTTCGGGATAAGTCCTGAGAGGACTTGACTGATCTTGTCAGATACAAAAGTTACATTTCTTGATATATAGGTCTTGCTTTATC
>NDGM011161360.1:0-12640 GCA_002564305.1 Octomys mimax | reverse complement strand
AGAAAGAAAGAAAGAAAGAAAGAAAGAAAGAAAGAAAGAAAGAAAGAAAGAAAGAAAATTGTCACAGCTAGCCAGTAACTGAGAAATTGAAGATTTTGGCATGGAATGGTACAGTTATTTGAGAATCTACCAAAAATACAGGCTTTTGAAATAATAACAATAATTATTTTCAGTAACTATTGCAATTGTGGAACAGGTTGGATGAGGACTAGAGGTGAATTTGTCATGCCTTTAACATACAATGCAATAGTTAGACAAGTTTCATGCATATATATATATGCATATGTGTGTGTGTGTGTGTGTGTGTGTGTGTGTGTGTGTGTGTGTTTGTGTACATATGACTTGTTGGGTTAACAAAGTCAAAGATTCTAAACCTAAGAACCAGAGAAGTTTTTTTTCTTGTTGTATTTTATTCCTAGGGCAGCTTTAACCAAACTTATCCCCTAGTTTTACCTTGTACTTGGGAGTCCTTTGCAACAGGGTAAGTAATTGGGGTCAGATGCATCCTTTAGGGAAGATGCTGACCTGACAGCATTTTCACAACAGACACAGTAAAGATACTTGGATATTTCTGTGAAAGTTTATTTCTAACTTTCAGGTATTAAATCAGATCTTTGATTATTCAATGATATATTTGAAAATTTATTGCCCATATTGATGGTCATGATAAGTGACATATAAAGACCAAGACAAACGTCTCCCACCCACACCTTTTAAGGTGCAGTGGATTGATAGTTTTCATTTTCATAACATTCTTGTTTTAAAATTTTATATATGGTAGGAGGATTTAGTTAAATATTCCAAAAATGTAATATGCCATGGAAACAGTAATCAACTGTTCTTGCTCTCTCATTTCTCTCTCTCTGTATATATATATATATATATATATATATATATATATATATATCTAGCTACATATGTACACATGTATATATGTAACTAGACCTTTAAATATATAATAATTAATTCATTCAAGATAGAACTTTATAACATATGCATTTGTTTTGATTTTCTGTTTTCAGTATACTTAGTTTAACTATGCCATTTGATTTAGTATTATCAGGTGATAAAAACTGTGAAAAAAATTCAGAATACTATCTTGGAAATGTTGGACAAGATAGAAGCTTGGTATAAGCCGTATTAATTTGAGAAACATCTAAGCTAACAGATTTAAGTAAGCTCCATTTTTTGGTCTCTATTTAGACATGAGAGTTAGGGAACTGGGTCTTTCTATGCTTATTTAAAAATCATGGTGTTGTGGTAAATGACTAATTTTTGTGGTTCTTTTGTTCTTAAACTCTTAGAATGTCATGAGTCACTGACTCACTAATATAACTGCCTTGTGTACATTACTCATCAATATTTGGGGTTAGTTGTTAATTTTGAGTCGCAAAGTTTTCCAAAATTCTCAGGTTATATAAAAACTTACCATAGCATAATGTACATGAGGTTGATTAAACATGCATGCTATAGAAGGACATTTTACATTTATTATTAACTCATTTTAAAAAAGAAAAACAATTTTAAGCGCTGCCAAATGTATTCCAGAAGATCAGGTGAGAACAATTAAATATAAGAGTTGGGTTGCCCAAGCGTTGCCACTTATTCGTTGAATAGGTATCTGTCCTTTTTGTGGTGAAGGGCTGCGTCTCAGCATCTTAATTTCCTTCCTGTGTATGAGAAGGGAGCGTGGTCGAGCCCACCTCCCACAGAGGAATCTCCAGTTGTCTGCTAAAACAAGTAATTTGCATTCTCCCTCAAAGCTGGCCAGAGCTCATGGGGAGCAAATCGTGAGGTGCCAGCAGCAGCAACCTCAGAGGCAATGCACACTGTCTGCGACTCAGGGCAGGAGCTGATGGAGAGACCAGTGAACCTCAGGGGAGGTGACCGTGTCCCCACCTGTACAGGCCAGGTCTCAGCACTTGGGGCAATCTGATCCTTGCTGAGTTGTTTTCCTCATGTTGATTATGGGTCTTACTGGATCAGCTTTATTACTGAGGATTTCCAGTTCTTTAGTCATACCAATGAGGCTGAATTACCCAGCAATTGTATCCATAAATTTATTGTGCTTTCCTAGTGGTTGGAACCAGTGTTGACATTGCCTGGAGTTAATGCTCTGGATTAGTCAAAGAGCATGGTCACAGACACTGTGCAACAATTTTCAAGTGTATTTTTAATGTATTAAAGTATTTACAGTTTTTGAATATGAACTGACAAAACAGATTGATTACATAAGATGCTGACCTGTTTGAAAATATGAATCAGTTTAGCATCCTGAATTACTCAGTATGTGTTTAATATTCAACCTTGATTAGGTTCACTGACTTCTCCAAACATTAGTTTGGCAAAGATAGTAATATAGAGGCAAAACCCTTTTTACTTTAAAAGATCATTTATAATTAAATCTTAATTATATATACAAAATATGAAGCAAAATACTAGACTCAAGTAAACACTCCATAAATATGACTTATTAGTTTTAATAAATATTTTAATTCACATACTTTGGAGAAATTATTTTGCAATGTGAAATTTGTTTCTGCCTCATTTTACTAGTATAATGGTATCAATATTATTTAATCTCTCAGTGTTAGCTCGTTGTTTAAATAAAAGTATATTTGTAAATATCACACTGGATTATTTCTTAGATGTATATATAAATAACTGAGGCAAACAGCATGGAGGAACAATATTAGATTCTTTCTGGTTTACAGCAATATTTTCAGAATTGTATATTTATTTCTCACAAAACTTAATCTTATGAGGAGAATCTTACAGCTCAAAAGGATCAGTAATTGTGTGGAGCTTCACAGTCACAAAAGAGGAAATTCTATGATCAAATCCAATTCCATATGACTCTGAATCCTCCCCAAATCATGTGTGAGACACACGATAAGTACTGAATACATTTTATTTTTATTTTGCTTAATTTGAAATGCATGCATTAATTTTATATACAAAAACAATGATAAATTATAACAAAAAGTGACTAGAGATAGTATAATTGTTTAGTCTTAATGTTTTTATTTTGCTTCATTTTCTGTACCCAAGGATTGTCAGGCAGTGCCATTTGAGGCCATGTTAGGACCTAAGCAGTCACCTACCAAGGACATTGTGTCACTTGTCCTTTCCTCAATTCTTGTCCAATTGTGACACTGGTTCCTATTTCCTTATCTGTGTAGTTGAGGCACTACTAAAATTTATAAGGAATAAAATAGCAACTATCCCTAGGTTAAAAGTGTAATGTATGAACTGTCATTTCATCAGCAGAAAATAATGCATAGCTGAAGTCTTCAACCATTGGAAAGCCAGACTTGGAAAAATGAACAGCAACAAAAACTGAACACTAATAATAGTAAACAAACCTTCAGGCTAGGACTCTGCAGCCACCATGAAATTAGATTAAAATCCTATGTGTTATTTATTTTCTATGAGTTGTTAATGCAGCAGAAATACAAAGCCAAGACTAGACATTCTGTCTTCATTGCATACAAGGCTTTAACAAAAAAAGCATAAAATACCCATCTAATTTATGCCTCAGGTTCAAATGTCTAAGGATATGTTCACATATATTTGTACAAACTGACTATTTTCCTGCCTTTCTACTTTGTTCATAAAATGCTTAGTCAGTTTGCATTTTCACTTATTTTAGACCTCCCCCAATACCTATTGCTCTGCAATAGTGTTTTGCTTACTATGACATATATATTGTTGTATTGTTTTGTTTTGTTTTAATAGGCAAGATTTAGAAATGTGGTTTGTGTATATAATGAAAAGGTACAAATTTAAAATATTTGATATTTTGTTATCTATTGAATCACTTAGAAAATAAATCTTGGATTCACCTTTATCATCCCATAATCTATGCAAACATTGAATCCTTAAATTCTTTCTAATTTCTCCCCCAACAGCTTTAGTACTGACCCTGATATCAAGCTCTTACCATCTTTTCTAACTACAAAGTCATGTTGGCCCTTTATACTTAGTCTTGGATTGCTCAAATCCAGGCTCCACAAAATCCCTGAACTGCTCTACCTAAATGTTAATATGACCAGGTCAGGTATAAAACCCTCCACTTTTGAGGCTAAAGATAAATTTCATTAATAGGACATAAAAGAAGACAAAAAAAATTGACAATTTAACCTTTGTCTATTAAATCTCACCTTATGCTAGTCATCATATTTTTAAAATATTTTAAAGGTAGTCCAAATTAGAATTAAAACAAAAAAAATTATAAGTGATACAGAATTTCACTTTATAAATATGAATTTCACAGTATATGTTGTATTACATAGTGTTGCCTTCCAACCAGTTATTCATTTACCAGATTTCTGCATGTAAAATTCGAAGAAGAAAAAGCCAAAGAAATATATAAGAAAGTAAGAAGAGAAAAAGTACAAATAATTGAAAAAAAGAAAACAAAACAGTTAAAACATTAACTGCTTCTTTCCACAGATCAGCAAAAATGCACAGTACAATTGTCCAAACCATACTGCTTACATGCATAGATAAATATCTTTCCCCCACTCCCTCTCCTGTCCTTCTCCTCAACTCAGTAATTCTTTCCTTTTGAACAAGTTCATTCCCTTTCCCCAGGAACTGTTGTACCCTTCAGATTCCATGTTTCTCTTTCAGGTTCTCACACTAAGGAAACAATATGATGTTTGCAGATGCAGGTCTGAATCATTTCACTTAAGAGTTTGTTCTCTAGTTGCATCCATTTACCAACAAAAACCATCAAATTTATCCTGTTTTATAGCTGAATGATATTCCATTGTGTAAAATGCTACATCTTCTTCACCTGTTCTTCAGTTGATGGGCCTGTGGGTTGATTCCAAGAGTTAGCAATGACAAATTGCACTGCTATAAACATGGGCGCACACATACTGCTATAGTGTGAGTTTTCAATTCTTCTGGAAAAATACCCAGAAGAGGAATAGCTTGAATGGGATCATTGTATATAGTATATTCAAGCAACATAGAATCGTTTCCAATCTGTAATAACACTATGCAACTTCTTCTACCAGGTGTTTGCTCCTGTTATTCCCATGCCTGGTTGTTTTGATTCTATTTTTGTTCTACTTAAACTTATGTCATCTGATAAGACTTAAACTGTGGCATTATCTCTTTCAAGAAGAATTTTTGATCTGTCTACCACCAGAAGGCTGATTTGGTACATTCATAATATTTTATGACTATCTTTGTCCTTACCATTTCTTCAATAAAAAGAAAAAGCACCAATTTGCATGTCAACCTCCCTGAACTATTCAGAAAGCTTGTTTAAAGTGCAAGTTCTTTGATCATTATCTTTGATGCTAGTGCTTAGCATGATATTTGACATGATAGATGTTCAATAAATGCTTGACTAAATATACTAAAGCCATAATCTGTCAGAATATTTATTGTCTATCTGATTATAAATGCTTTATTGAAATTTTTCATATTTATCAACTGATTCATACTTTGAAATCTACTGTGAACCTATTGCAGTCGTAGAACACTTAGAGCACAGTACCTTTTTGGTGCTATATATAAATGCCGATGAGCTCATTGACAGCTACTCTTGCAATGAATATCTCCAGATGTGGATAGAATTTTTATAGGGAGTTCCTTAAACTTTGGAAAATTTTAAAAATTAACTAATTTAAGCCAAACTTAAATAGGTCTTCTTTACATTATCTGGCAAGGAAAAATGATCTCGCTTTCAGTGCAAATTAAGTAGAAAAGTATGTGTCAGCCCATCCACTCAGGCCCCTTCGGTCTCTCCTAAAAGCTTTCTTTCCCCCAATAAACATTTTCTGCTCTTAAAAAAATGTGTTGTCTTAGATATTAATGGGGGAAAAAAGATCTTTTTTTTCAAATGGAATGAGTAATGTGTAAGAGGCTGATAATTGTTTGCTTCAAAGAAAGAAGAAAGAATAAAATTCAAGAAACTATTCACAAATCACAGACTTCATACCAAAGACATAATGGTCTCTTCTAATATAAATAGGCTCATTACAATGAAAAGAATAACCTTTTCCCTTTCGAAGTTCAAGTCTCTCCAGCAATGACTGAACTCTTATTCATTAGTTGACTAATGATGAAAGCTCACTTTTGAGGGGCCAAAGGCAGACCTTGGTGAATGTAAGGACTGTGCACAGCATTATATTCTAAAGGAAATAAAAATCAAAGCAAATTATTCAAGCGCAAAGAGCTTTGAAAGAATAACGTTATCTTTAGCAGTCCCAGGAGTAGCATGTCCTTTATTGTGTTCATCTATTCAACAAATAATTATTAAGGGAATTATATGTGAACAGTCCTCAGGGTAGGGGTGGGTGGGCAGGGAAGATAAGTAGCAGCAGGACCCGAAAGAGATGCCAGGCATGGTTCTAACTACTTTGCATGAATTAACTTATTGATGATCCCACAATTCTCAGAGGCAGACACTACTCTCATCTGCATCTTCCTTATGTGGAAACTGAGACACAGAGAACATAAATAACTGGCCTAATTTGTGCATGTCTTATGCTCTAACTGCAGTATCTGGGCTGTAGGTAACCTGATAGGAGAAGAAGACATGACCCCTCTGTGTCATGCATGAAAATAGAAACATTAAAACAGAGACATAAATAATCTCACATTTGCCTTAGCCATCACCTCACTCCTAAAATGGAGAAAAGTGCTTGGTATGTGCATGATAAAGACATAGTAAACCCAGAGAGGGGTGTAGCTCAGTAGTGCCACACCTGCCTCCCAAGGGCAAGGTTGTGAGTTTGATTCCCAGTTTCAAAAGAAAACACAGTAAATATCTGTCAAAAATGAGTTAAATGAAGGCACAATTTTAAAAGCTTCAGGAAGAGAAAATAAAATAGGAAGAGAAATAATTTTTAATGACTGCTCTTCAAGGGCTTAGGCAATGACACTGTTAAACCACTACTTCGGTGTGGCAGTGACAAGCAAGAATAATGATGAAGCAGCGGGCTTTAAGCCCTGCCTGTCATTGTATAGACTTGGTGATGCTGTCGTGAGCTTCCCTTTCCCCATCTGTACTAGTGACTGTTCGAAATGCTCACATGAATGAGTAAGTAAAAAAAGCAAAATGTTTATTAAACTGGAAGTTTTAGTTATTACTGCTTCTAGCCAAATGGAACTCACTTATGACAAAGATTGAGTTTTTCTGTGAAATTATACATGTTGTTTAACAAAATCCAAAGAACAAGAATTTGAAGGGAATACATTGCATGTGTCTCATTGTTTGAGGAGTTCCAAAAGAAGATCATTGATCATTAAAAGGTTATAGATGAGCACACTGCACCCTAACTGGAAGAGAATCCAACTCGGCTTTGCCTTAGACACTTTACGCCATGTAATAAATTTTTAAATAGTAATGCAGAAATAGAGGGGAGGAGAAACATTTAGGGAAATTGTCAGAGGGAAGGAAGAAATAAGCATGAAGACAGTGATGACCTAGCCAAAATAAGAGTAGAGGAAGAAAAATATCACAGATAAAGGGAAAAGATTACTTTGAGAAACAATAGATAGTAACGATTATGTGAGATGCTTTTAGCCTACCAGTTAATTTTTTAAATTTCATTCCAATTTAAATTTCATTCCAACCTACTGATCTCCCTAAGGTAAACCAAAGTAAAGGTAAGCAAGTAAATTTGAAAGTGCAATTCTTGCTTCCTATATAGTAAGTAGCTTTTGCATTTCAATTGTCTGTTACAGTATCTTTTTCTTTAAAAAGAAACCTGAATAATAGAAATTTACCTTGACAACTGACACAGGCTCTGTACCTCCAGCTCTATGTGTTTGGCTTAAATTTATTGAAGAGCAATAGTAGCCTAAAGCCATATTAGGGCATATCTGTTCAATGGCTGGTTCAGAGAACCAGACAGGCCTTGAAGTAGGACCCTGTGAATTGGAGCATGCCTGCAAGCTGACACAGTAATTGGAAGTCCTTAGCAGAGCTGCGGAGTAATCAACAGTCACTGAAAACAGACGGCGCTTTAATTCTCAGCAATAGTCCCTCTGGATCAGGACATAGGCATAATGACACAATTGTACAGGGCAGCCTGCTTTACCAACTTCAGTGCCAGTCTAAAGAGAGGCAGGACCAATCATAGCCCATCTGGCATTTCTCCCAACCCTTTATCTTTTATTTCATAATGCTGTTTTTTTACAGGAAATAGCGGATGGTTTTTGTCTGGGAGGAGTGGTGCGATGCAGCCATTCTGGCCATCTATAATTCATTCTAAGAGCAAAAGCATTTAGGTCCCAAGCTCTTAGTAAATGCATTTGTTCCATACATAAACAAAAATATTTTTTGTATTCTACGTTCAAGCTAGGTATATCTTATCCCTGAATCAGAAAAAAAAAAGGGGATACTTTAAATGATAATCATGTGCTCAGTTTCAAGATGCTAAAATCTCACTGTTGACCTTTCTGTGGTAGCCCATTTATGAAAACAAATCATAGAGAATGAAATCAGCAAATTAGGTCCCTGTAAGAGAAGGAAAAAAGGTTTAGACTTAAGCAAGAGACTATGGTATGAGCAGCTTGCTGCATAAATATATTTAGTTAGTAAGACAGTGAGCTGGAAAGCCAAATTAGTTTCTTTAATATAAAAATCTAGATCTTCATGGGAGATGCTTAAAGAGAAAACTCACTGAGCCAGCAGAGAGATTTGTTATAGAAGGCAGTTCAGTTGAACATAATAAAGGTTTTTTTTAAAGTACAAATGGCCAATAAACACATGAAAAAGTATTCAAATAATAATATGGAAAAGAGTTATGAAGCAGAATAAAACTTCCACATCTCTTCACTGATGATATTTGTAGACAATCCATAAGAATAAATTTAAATTGGAAGAACATCACTTCTCTGTTTATTCAAAGTAGGGGAGAAAGAGACATGTCGATACAAGGCACACATCTCAATCTAAAGTGGTGAAATGCTAAACTTACCACATGAAGACTGACAAATGAAATAAAAACAAATAGTCTTACAGTGAATAGTTTTCTTGTTCCTTTCTCTTTTTTGTTTTTTGCAAAGTGGAGAACAGAGACATTATTAAAGTGCAAGCTGAAAATGAGTAAAAGTTTCTAAATTATTGAAGTGAATGAAGAATAACCTACATATGGTATAATCACTTATCAAGCTTGAATAACTCTCATCAGAAAAATAGTAAAAAAAAAAATAACAGTATTATCTTTCATTATATAAGACATTCTCTAAAATGTCTCATGCCAAATGAAATATGCTGGGAGCTTGTAGGTTAGCTCAGTTTTTTAAGTGCCTGCTGGGGCAAACCCAATCAGGCACAGGGGACTATGGTTTGATCCCCAACTCTCCATGCCTAAGCAGACCCCGCTTAAGGCAGCCTGAGCCATCCACAAAAAATAAATAAATAAATAAATAAAAATAAATAAATAAAAAAATAAAATCATTCCCAAATGAAATGTGCTTTTTCAGGTTTAGGATTTCTTGATCAGGAGTGTTATCTGGCAAGCTGGAGAAATCTTCACTCCACTGTGGGCTTAGCAGTGGGAACTACAAGAGGGAAAGGGCAATAAGGTGTAAGGGTTTATGTCAAAGGTGAGAGAAAAGATCTGAAGCAGCAACTTGTCACAACCAAAGAGTTATTCAGGGATACTGAGATTTTAAGGGAAGATGATGAAAAGAGATCAGAGATGGGACTTGGCTATGTACAAAAACAATGACTAATTCCAGAAGTAAGGCATAGTGGCCAAAAGCAGGGACACAAGTGCAGATACATCAGGAAGATGACATGTAAATATGTGTGCGAAGGGAGAGCCTTGAGGGTGATTTTGTGTTGTCCAAAAACCTATTCTGTGCTCGCTGTCCACAAGGATCATTTGAAAGTACAGAGGGAAAAAATACAACTAAACTACATTAGTGAGGCCCAGGAAAGAACTTTCTTTGTGGAGGGATGCAATAATGCCTTTTAAATCAAGGAGACAAACCAGTTGGTCATGCTGTCATTAGTCTGACAGGTGTGTGAAAAAGATTTGCAAGGTATGTGGCACATAGTAGCTGAGTAGCTGTCAATTTTTATTTTTTTTATTTATTTTTGCATTTTTTTAAGGAAGGGTCTACAGAGTGTTCAGGGTCTGACTACTAGATCAGACGCATAGTAATCTGCCTGTTTACAGCCTCCCAAGAGCTGAGATTACAGGTGCATGCCTCAATGCCCAGTCTCAATTGCCATCTCAGCATACCTTGATGGGAGGCAAACATAGCACACCCGGGGATTGAACCCCCAGCCCCTGTGCCTGCCTGCAGGTGCTTTAATCCACTGAGCTATTTGGCTGGCCCAGCTGTCAATTAAGAGCAGAAGACATAATATTTTTTTCTCATTATCACTATTACATTAGTAGTAGAATTATTACTATTATTACTTTTATTGTCAAATTGTTGACCTGCATAACAAGTATTTGAGATTCAAAATTGTTGTCTTTTTTTCTGCTTTATTCTTACAACAACTAATATTGCATGTATTATGTCACTGATAGGTATTCATAACGGATTAATGAATGGTGATATTAATGACAAATAAATTACAGAAATCTTTTCAATGCTGTAGCTCATAGACATATCAGCAACTATAAATTGGTTTGATTAGTGATTTAATAGAGACCTTTACATGGGGATTGTCATATTACAGAAGAGAAATAATTAAAACAGGAGCATTTCTCAGAGAAAAATATCCCTGTCCCAAATATGAAACTGTGATGTTGAAGGCAGAAAGAGTGAGAACATGGTTTAAAGAAAGCTTCCATTGTAGGTGACAACACACACCCAAAGGCATAGATTGAAGAGAAGACCATGATATTCTAAGGTGAAGCTAGGGACGAGGGAGATGACTCAGTAGAACAAGTGCTTGCCTGGCAAGCCCAAGGGTTTGAGCTCAATCCTCAGTTCTGCCAAATAAATAACTAAATAAAAATAAAGTTATCTAAGGTGAAGCTAAGGTTGGATCTTAGAGTGATAGAGTGAGAGTGAGGACAATGGATCTCACAAGCAAATTCTAGGTTAAAAAATTCCTTTTGGGTTAACAGGGAAAGTTGATCATAATTTATCCTGAGTGCCACAGGGATTGATGGAGGGGTCTGACATTGATTGCTAAAAATAAATGATGGATTTTGGAAGGACCCTCTTTGTTGTAAGACTAAAGATAGGATCTTGATGCTGAGAATATACCAGTGAAGTCAATGAAAGAAAATTTTCAAGAAGAGGAGATAATGTCCTCAGAGAAGTATCTTTTGATATGAAAATTTGAGGAGTTGGTGGTATCAGAAAGACTATATTCTGTGGTGTCACAGAAGTGACCATTAAGTTAAACATAAATTAATGGAGAAAGAGAACCAAGTAGAGTATATTAGCCAGCTGCTGTAGTTATTCTCTCATTTCTGGGAAAAATACCCAGCACTCAAAATGAAGGAAAGAAAGGTTTATTTAGCTCACAGTTACTGGACATTTTATAGCTTCAAACAGCCTGAATTATGTAGCAAGACCTTGGAGCCTTAATTACAGGTGGACTCGATCATGTACAACCCCACTCCTGGTACTAAGAGAAGAGTAACTAAGACAGAATTTGGTAATAGAAAAGTGTGGTAATTGCTGTGGCTAAACCTGACTATGTGGATTACCAGTTTTGGGGAATGGTTTGGGAAGAGATAGGAAATGTTCGGAGATGTTGACTATAAGAGAAGCACTAGAACAGCTTCAGCTGTTCTGCAGAGGAGATTCTGATCAGAGCTCAGACCAAAAGACTGATAGAAATCCTGCCTGTAAAGACCAGGCTGGGGAGGTTTCTGCTAGGAAGAAGAACTGCATTGGTTTTTGGACTACCGATCCTTTGTGTTTGGCTTGGTGGAAAGTTTGTCTGAATATTACCCATGTCCAGAGATTTTTCCTGAGACTGAGATTAAACATGGAGGATTGATTAATCTTTCAAAAGAAATCTCAAAGTAGTCAAATATTGGAGCAGTGGTATGGTTGTTGTTGGGGGCTCTTAGTCAGATTATGTTGAAAATGAAGAGCAAAGAGCCCAGAAGAACGATTTAAAATGTTATAAGTTTGACCAGAAAATAAATGCCAGGAAGGCTGTGCACTGCAAAGATAGAGCTGAGAGCTCCATTGTCCAGGAGGAACAGGAGAGTAAAAAAGATGTCCTGAGGGCATCACAGGAGGTGGCAGGTTCTGGTGCTTTGCAGCCTCAGAATCACAAAGATGAGGGATTTTGCTTTGAGGCAAAATCTGCAGAGCCCCATGTTCCAGAATGGAGACAGGGACCACACCAGGTTTCAAAGTGGAGGCAGTGGCCACACCAGATTTCAGAATGGTGCCAGCATAGAGAATTTTTTCCTTGGGATCAGGGTCAGAGTTTTCAGCGATTCAGGCACTCGACCCCTACAGCCAAGAGAGAGGAAAGCCTGGCTATTTTTTCCAGCTGGCATCATCCACATGGCATTGGTTTTAGGTGCATGAAGAATGCAGCAGTTGTGAGGTTAAGAAGGATTTCACCTAGATTTCAGAAGAAGGCCTGGGAGGCTAGGCAGTGTGCCCAAGAGAGGACAGTACATAAAGCTGTGAGTGAGAAGCCTATTCAGTGGAAACCCCAGACATTTGGATC
>NDGM011161359.1:0-12086 GCA_002564305.1 Octomys mimax | reverse complement strand
AAAAAAAAAAAAAAAATTAGCAAGCACGTGGCACTTTTGTGGACAGAACTAGATGTTGCTAATTGTGTGCGCGTGGTGTCAATCAGAATATTCCTTTTCCCTCTGGATGTTCCATAAGCTAAAAGCTCTTTATATGTTTGACCTCTGTTTTCCTTTCCATTGTGTCCCAGCAGCTTCCAAGCAGCCTGTCTCCTTTACCTTGATATATGCATTTGTGTCTACAAGAACAGCCATCTTTTTCCTTCAGGTCCTGCTGTAATATTACTCTGTCAGTCAAATTCATGTTACTGTGATGAAATACCTGAGGCAGTTAACTTCATAATGTGAAGCACTTGATTTAGCTAACATTGGAGAGCCAAAGTCCAAGAGTAGGTAGCTGCAGCGGTCTGGCCTCTGATAAGGTCATGGATGGTGTGTAGGAACAGTGGTAGGATGGTGGTAGGGGTGTGCACAGGAGCTGCAATCAGATCTCTAGCCAGAGCAGAAAGACAGGAAAGACAAGGGCCCCCCCAGTCTCCATTGAGGACACAGGCCTGAGGACCTCCTAGCAAACTCCATCGCCTGAAGGTTCTACCTCCCCTCAAAGCCTTTACATGTGGACCCTTGGGAGACACTCTCATGCAGTTACTATCCCAGCCCCAAACCCAATCTTGTTTTTTAGTCACTGTCCATAATGTCCCTATCATAGCTCATCCATTGTTTTTCTGCCCATTTTCTTTTCTGAATTGTGAGTTCTTTGAATTCAAAGAGATTAACTGGGCTATTTCTGTCACTGTCCTTGAGCATGTTACTGTTAGGACTGCTGAACAGATGAATTAACTATTTAATTGATTAGTTAACTAGTTACTGATAAAGCGGTTTCATTTTCTTCAGTTCCAAGCTATTTTCCTTAAAGTATTCGTGTTAGGCTTCTCTGTCTTTGGTGCATTGTGAGTCCCTTCCTCAAGACAGACAAAGTAGTGTCCTGCCAAGCCTCAGTGCCCAGCCCTTGCCATTTCCAGACTCTCTCTCCCTACCTATTGTTAAGGGAGCTCGTGAATAAGCCACTGAACAAAAGAAGGGGCCACTGCCATGTCTAGAATTGTTCACTGGAAAGCAGGTTTTTTGCAAAAGGAAACACACACAAATAGGTCAGTGTGCAGAAAAGCATAGATGAGTTGCTTAGATTTTTTAACCTGCATAAATTACCATTCCAAATGAGCTATTATGTATACAAAGATGGTGTGTTTTCTGTAGTAACAGGAGCCCATCCTCCTGTGGCGAGAAAGATACGAATTTGTGCTAATCCCTTCACACTTGCTTCTTCTTTTTAGTCTTTGAGGCTCTTTGAATGAAATGAACTAGGTATGGGTAGTGAAAGTCACCCATTTTACCATGAGATTACCAGCTTCACTAAGCCATCTTTATATCCTCCAAAGTATAGAATTGTCTGAGTCACTCACCAGCCTGAGCCACTTCGTGCTCTCCACATAGCACTCCTCCTAGAATTGCACTACGGTGTGCCCAGCAGTCCGCACTGCGCTGTGGCCCTGCCTGGCGTAGCCCTCCTCTCCCTCCCTTGTCTGGTGCAGCCAGCGCTGTAGAGTGGAGCTGAAATCTAGTCATGTGCAGCTGGACAAACTACATGCCTTCCCCCCAAAGGAATTGTCTCGTGGGCTGGTAAGTGCCATGTCTTTATGAGCAGTAAAGATGGTGTGTTTGTTAGTCTTCCTCATTTGGTTGAATTTAGGCAGAGTCTCGGAGACCCTGTAGACAGATCCTCTGACTACGCCAATCCCAGTGATGCAGGAACAAAAGACTGGGCTCAGCAACCTGAGTGACTTTGTCTTTATAAAATATATACAGGAATAGGAAAATTGCCATTTGAGTTTTTCTTAAAAAAAAAACTTTTATTCACTCTACTTTCTTATCCTCATTAAACAAGCATTAATGAAGACTGGGCATGATGGCATGAGCCTGTAATCCCAGCATTTGGGAGGCTGAAAACAGGAGGATCACTGAGTCTGATCGATGTAGTAAGACCCTGTAGACCCTGTACTAAATACATTTTTTTTTAAAAAAGCATTAATAGTAGTGAAGTGTCCCCCACTTACCATTAGCAGTGAACATCAACAGGCTTTAAAATTGAAATATAATACTATTCTAGACATAAAAGCCTCACCTTTCATCTTTCCAACTTATTCTATATCTGAGAACTTACACAGAGCTAAAAACAGACAAACAGCAATAAAAACTGTACTGATTATGCAAAACCACATCACAGAGTACGGAAAAGTTAAGTACTAGGTAATGAAACTAGACAGTTCTTCATCCTGAGCTGACCTCTTTGTCCTCCAACTTAATAATCCTAGCTCCGTGAAATATCTGCATGCCTCAGTAACCTCAAAACATGTATCCTCATTGGCCATGAGTAAATCATAAAGTTAGACTGAAGAAGAGGTGAAGTAATCAGTTCTGTAAAAGATAAAGCCATTGAAAAAATAAAATTACTCAGCTTTCTCTGGGGTTGAAGCTGAAACTAACTGTTAATTCTTTTCCTAATTTTCTTCATTAAATGTATATTATTCTTGTAATTAGAACTGAAATATATATATTCTCTATAACATTCTCAGAGTTTTGGTGCCAGAGGATAGACTATGTATAATAGTTTTGAAGAGGAAATTCAAAATAATTAATCGGAAAACCTTAGCTTAAACATAAAAATACATGACTCTCAACTAGCCCGAGATAGCCAGTTTTTCCTCTCATGTGTGAAGAGACAGCTGTTATCTGGATTAGAAATTATGTGAAATAATTGTCTTATATTTAAAGGATTTTAAGCATAAAAATCCCATTCATTTTTGGGTTTTGTTTGTAGAGATTGTACAATTTGTATCTGCTTACATTAAGGGCCATATGATTACAGCGTCATTGTACATTAACCAGGAGAAATATCCAGATATGTGTAGGTTAAAGTTGGTGATGTTAATGATAAATTTTTTAATAAAATTTTAGACTTACAGAAAGGTTCCAAAATATTACACAGAATAACATTTTAAGTAAGTTGCAGGCACAATGGCTTTTTACACCAAAGTTCCTTACTGTGTTTGACTATCACAAGGACATTAATACAGTAGATATGACAGTGACAACTTAGAAGAGTCTCAGACACTATTTCTATAGCATGCAAATTGCTTGCAGCCTATACTTTAGGTTGATAACAGCCCAGGCAACAGTAAGATCCCCTAATATACCTGGAAGACTGAGACATGGGCACAAGTTCCACAAATAAATCTGAAAAGGGAACCTTCTAATTATCTTCCGGGTGCCAGGGAGCCTGACTGCCTCCCATTGTGATTCCTGACTGACGCTGTTGGTAGGGTTCAGTTATTGGATGCAGCTTTCAATGTCAAAAGAAATTTGCCTTAAATGAAAAGGGACTTTTCCTGTTCCTTCGTTCTAAGCCAGACAAGTTTTATTTCAGGAAAGTGTCCCTTCCAATATGGAATATTTTCACAAGTGATAAGCAGCTTTGTTTTTGTCCCCTCTGGGGACAGTTTGTTACATTCAGTGAACAAAGCATACCCCATTACAAACCTAGATTTAGAAGTAGAATCTAAATTTCAGCTCTGGGAGATTTTCTTTTCTTTTCTTTTTATTTTAAAACAATGATTTTATACTCTGGTTTCTCTTCAGATCGTATAGATCTTTTGCCTTAAAACAGTGATTTTTATTGGAGGAAGACAAAGAAAAAAATCTTTTATAATGTTTCCTTCTGATTGATGCAGGTCATGTGTGGTGAACCTAAGGCATTTTGTTTATCATTGTTGTTATACAAGACGCAGATTTACTACAGGACATGGGGCAGGAGGGCATTGCAAACAGCCAGCGTGGCTAAAAGAAGACTGCCCCAGAGCTCTGGAGGTCATCATGAAAACTGTGTGTATGGGACAGTATTACTTTGTCATGATATGTGTATAAAATTTTCCCCACATGGAAAACAAATCTACAGGGATCTCTTGCTCATGGCCATGGAAGTATCCTAGAAACTGCATCTCACATAGATCTCAAAAGGCTTTTTGGTGTAGGTAAATGCAGATCAATCCACTGTCCAATGCCTTGAGCAGCTCAAGGTGGAAAAAAAAATCTTAACTATTTTGAGTGTGACTAGCAACGAAGGAAACCTAGTGGTGGTTCTAGTCTCTGTTATATTCTGGCAAGTCTTCCCAGCCAAGCAGACCCAAAGTGTGAGATAGTGAGGGTCTCTACTAGGGATGGATCCAGACAGCAGCTGTGGGTGAGGGCTTAGTTGGCTAGCGGAAGGTGCCTCTCCTGGCTATGCTCCTTTTCACCTGGCTTGGAGGGTCTGCCACCAGAAGCTCTTGGACCTCTTCTGCCTTGGTTCCTCCATGTGGAATGAAAACAAAAAACACCTGTTAGGAGCTGTGTCTCGATGTCCCCTGTGTCTCGATGTCCCTCTAAAGCCTCACGTGTCATAGGGGTTTTTTCAGAGGTGGCCAAATCTAGAGTGTGAGATTGATTTGTAGTATAGTACTATAGGATTAAGGGTGCTGGGATTAACAGTGGACGGTTGCTGGAGCAGTCTGTTGATTGGACTGGCACCACCCTAATCTCAGGACAGAAAGAGGCTCTTCTGTCTTTCCCTTGTTTGCTTTTGTTGTCTTCTGTTGCCCCTCTGCCATGTGCCACCCTGTCTTGAGGCCAGCCAATTGTGGACTGAAACCTCTACAAACGGAGCTAAATAAAACTCTGCCCTTTTATCTTTGGGTGTTGGGTATTTTGTCTCCACAGCAAGAGAAAAATAAACATTACCACTGAATTCATCTCTTTCCAAAAATATCAAAAATCATGTGAAAGGCAGGGTACTTGTGACGATAGATGGACGGACTTCCACTTCCATCACATCAGTTGCTATCAGTGTTAGATAATCATGTCCTCTAAAATGGAATGTTTCACAGAATGGGGGGAAGGTTGCACTAGGACTTCCAGGGCTTTCTTGCTAATTCTGAGCCTGCCTTCCAGAGAGGTGTCCCTTCATCCAGTGGGGTGTGGTATTCATCCCATTCACAGTATTATGGGTGACAAAAGAACAGATGGATGGGTATGAAAAGCCACAGAAAATGGACAGTGTTATGAATGTAGTGATCTGTGCCCTTAAGGTGTCCTTACATGGCTCCTGTGTCATGGCATGTGTGTGACATCACAGAGGGCTGAAGCATACAGTTAATCTAAACATCCCAGCCATGAATAATAATCACTTGAAACCCCCATAGGTCCTCCCCCACATTAGCATTCCGAACAGCCGCTGCTCCACTGAAGCATGGCTAAATCCATGATTAGAATAAATGTTCTCACCCACCAGGCTTGGGTACTGAAATCATATTTAGTGAGGGAGAGCTCCTCTCTTCTGGGAAAATCCCAGTGATGAGGTACAGCCTCTGAAGCCCTCTCCACTTCCATTTTTTCTCTCAGATGGCAGAACATGGACTTGTTTCTTGAGCACTTTCTTGTTGTTTCTGGGATGCAGCTTCCCGCCTAACAAATGGTCTAGTAAAGAAGGAAACCCACAACCCATCCTTCTTTTCCTATGGTTTTTCGCCTTAGAAATGCAACCATGGATGATAGGTAGCTTGGAGGCAACAGTGTACTGGATTCAGGAACAAGACTTGAAGATGCTTTGGAGGAAAGTTTCCTCTGGTGATCCTGCTTCTTGGCCATACCCATCCTCATACTTTGCTATTTTTATGCTCTGTTCTGAGGCTTGTTTTGTCTTCTTCAAAGGATTACTGAGGCGCTTACGTAGTGGCATTTTGTGTGCTTTGTGGGGATAGCCAGCATGATGAATAGGTTCTCTCAGACAATAATATGCATGAGGGTCCCCCGGGAATCATTTAATGTGCAGATTGTGATTCCTCACGTCTGAGGGAGAGCAGAGATCTGCATTTCTCACAAGCAGACGACTCCCATGTAACAAGGGCCCAGCTAGCAGAACGCAAGGGAAGGAACCACTAAGGTACTCCAGCCAACCGCCTGGCGTTTTATGGATGGGCACTATAAGGCTTAGGAGCTTCAGAGGCCATGGAGGCATTAAATATAATAAACAGCAGAGCAGTAACGTGTCGAGGCAAGAATCAGACATGCACAGAACTCTGATTAGGAAATTAAAGCTGAGCTCATAGTCTTGGTGTGGGCAGAATGCCTAGAAGAGATGACAGCTGATTTATAGTGGAGCTTTTTGATATGGAAAAATCATATCCTTTTTCTAAACACATCCATTGCAGCTGTGTGGGGGTGCAAGCACACAATATGGGGTGAGGGTGGGATCCTCAGTCCTTTCAGGCACAGGGGTATCTTATTTAAATGATAAAATCGGTCATTTGCGAATCCCCTGCCAGAATATTAAAAGGCAGTTTTCATTTTGGATAGCAGCTGGAGATAAATACATTGCTACCAGGTCCCAGAAGAATTGGAAAATAGCAAAAATTATAATGGTAGTGGAGCTCTGATCTAAGCAGAAGAAAATACAGAGCACCTGGGAATCTTCTGTTCTCAGCAGTCTCCATGCCGGCACTTTGGCAACCTATGATTCAAGGCAGAGGAAAAGATGGCTCCTCCTTTATATGAAGAAAAGATTTCCCCTTACCCCATGACTTCAGCATATAAAAGTAATTTGCAACTTGTGAAAAGAACACTGGTTGGATCAATTCCTATAAATTTTATTTTCTTGAAACTTTTTAAAATACAGGCATTAGACTTTTGAGAAAAATTCAGCCAGTGGGAGACCAGTAGGTGAATTACAATTTAGCCACTTGAAGATGAAATTGTACTGTTTCTTTTGCTACTGCTTTCTGTAAAATATTTTCAGCACTAGTTAAATGGTAGAGATTTTCTTTTACCTCTGTATTCCATGTCTGTTTTGTTTTGTTTGAGGCAGAGTCTTGTTGTACAGTCCAGCTGGCCTTGAACTCACTATGTAGCCTAGACTAGCCTCGAACTCTTTGCAGTTCTCCTGCCTCAGTTTCCCAAGTGCTGCAACTACACTCATGTGTCACAACGCCCAGCATATTTATTGCTAAATGAATCCTCGAAACATTTGTAAAAGTGCAAGGTGATGCAGGTGCACTATGTGTTTCACTATCTGAGACTGCTAGTATTGCTTAAACCATCAGTTAAATTCTTCCATCATTAAGCTTAGTTAAATATTTCTGCTTGAAACTGCAAAACCCAAGTGTCTGGATATTACAGAAAATATTTGACTGCGGAGGTAACTACTGCAATTTTGGGCAATAACAAACAGCTTTTAAGAAGAAAAAGAGAGCCTTGAGGGGAAGATGAATGTAGTCTCTTCGTTTAATATAGCAGTTGGTGCATGTAGATGCTTAAAAGCTTTGAAAGCCTCAAAAGAGGCCATCAAGGAGTTGTAATAAAATATTAAATTAATTCAGATAAAAGGATAATCCATCAGGGCCACCAACACAGTACAAGCTGGCTTTAGTGTGATTAGTCTCAGCTCAGAAGTCAAAGATAAAGTCCCTCTCAGAATGAAGAATGAAGTGGTCATGGTGGCTTCCACCCATTTGGTTGCCAGTGCAATTTGCCATGCTGGTGTGTTTGCCTTTGGTAAAACTCTGAACCCTTAATCATGTCAAGAGGTAGCTAGTTACCTTAGATACTCCATGATCACAAAAGTGAATCATGCTACAGCTAATCATAATCTGTCACATTCATACCCCTCCCTTTTTTCCACTCTTAAAACCACACTGATTTCTTTGTTTCAAGTGGTATGGCCAGCGTTGTTGTTTCTAAATCAACTGTGTTAAATTAGGATAAGAATATTTAAGAAATATTAGGATAAGAATGTCTGCTATTTTGTACCGCCAGAAAAATGTGGAATGCTTTTTACTTAGCTAAAAATGTAACTTTTCTTGAAAATTTTATCCTTTCATTTAAGTTTTCAGAAAATGAATATAATAACCAAGGAAAATACACAAAAATGGGGCTAACATTTCTGGTACACATTTGAAGGACATTTCTTACCAAGAGATAAGAAAAGGGTGCCACAGTTTTACTTCAACCTGAAATACCTCAGATTGTCTATGAATATAAATTGAACAGTTTTCTCTGTGATGAGTTATATTCTTTTCTTTTACTGCCAGCAGTTAAAACGGTCACAGGGTCGTCATCCCTCCATGTCGCCCATGTGTGAGAAATATATAATTGGGGGATGAAAGCAAGGAACATTGCCTTGGGCTAGTGTGGTTAGGTCAGCTTCCAACCCCACAAACCTGGAAGATGTTACTGAGCACACTTGAATAGGGTTAAGCATATAGTGCCTGTTTCCTCCATTTGTGCTAGAGAGGAGCAGTCTGCCAATGAGACCAAGACTGAGGCCCTCTTCTGATACTATGGGAGATGGAAACAGTGGGCACTGAGTGCAGGGAAGTTAATGTTAGTTGAGACTTTGAACTCAAAGCCCGTGCTTCCTTGTCATGAGATTTTCAAGAGGTGGGTTCATCTTCCCAGCACCCATTTCCGGTCCCGTAATGTTAATAAAGCCACCTGCCTTGAGAGGAGGGTCAAGGGCAGCACACATGAGAGCCAGGCTTTAAGGAGCTCATAAAGTGCAGGTAAGCAGAGATGGGCGCCCAGGCTGCAGGAACCGAGAGCCCAGAGATATCATGTATGAGTGCCCTTGAAATGGGGAGTGAGTCTTTTATATCAGAGAAAGATCTGAGGAATTGAGAAAATACAATTAGTAAGGAGAGCCGTATTTTAGTTTGTGCTGCTCTAGGAGGACATCAGAGACCAACAGTAACTTATTAACAGTAGAAATTTATTTCTCACAATTTTAGAGGCTAACAGTTTTAAATGACGATGCTGGCAATTCAGTGTCTATTAGGGACATAATCCCTGCTTCCCAAATGGTGCCTTATTATCGCCCCTCCAAGTAGAAAAAACAAAAATCCCACCTTGTCATATGACAAAGGGGCCAGAAAGGCCTAAGAGAGTTCCATCCAGCCATTCCACGAGTCACTGCTCTATTCATGCGAGTGGAACTATCACAACTTACTTCCACAAATAAGCTTCCGCCCTTTATTATAACCACAAAGGCGGTAAGTTCTAACATGTGAATTTGAGGGAATGTTCAGAGAATAGCAGGCAGGAAGGAGACTGGCACAGTTATCTAAGAAAAAAGCAATCATGGTCCATGGCAGGAGTGGGCATGCAAAAGCGAGTAAGAAATGGATGAGAGAATTCGGAAACGGAGTGTAGATAGCAGCAGTGGTAGTGTGAATCCTGAGTGGCTCCAAAGGTATCGATCCTGAAGCTAGGTCACAGTTGAGGTCAACCTATAGCCCATGCACCTCAGTAAGCAGTTTGTAGCACCACAAGCTCTAAACAGTTCGCCATCCCTGGAGTTAGGAAAGTGGCTCCACTACAATTTGAAAATGGAAGGTAGAAGGAGACCAGGGCACTGGCTCAAATATAGTTCTCTACCTAAGTTCTTGGGCCAGGAGGGAGATCTAAGTTAATGCCTCTGCCAAACCCCTAAACTTAGAGTGGGCCAGAGAAGCCAAAGCTGGGGCAGTAATAGGAGATCTTTATTGTTTCCATGGGATTTCAAAAGGGGAGAATCCGAAAGAGATGCGAGGGGGGAAAAAAATGACACAGACATTGGAAAACAAATAGCAAGGAGAGTCATTCTAAGACATTATGAGGAGGAAGATGGGTACTGGATGTACACGGCAAAAAATAACTTCTAGTTCAGGAGAAATGTGAGTAGTCGTGGTAGCTTTTCATCACTGTTGTCATATAAAATACCTGATGTAAAGAAACTTCCAGGTGGAGAGCTGTGTCTTGGCTCAAATCTCAGAGGTCCTTAGGCCATAGGGGGCTGGTTCCGCTGCTGGTTTCCATAGCTCTCGGTAATGCCATCAAATTATGACCTTCTCATTGTACTCCCCCATGGATGGACTTCCAAAGAGAATCACCTGCTGAAAGCTCCTGCTGCGAGCCTTTGGGGGAGGTATGCCTTAGGTCTAAGTCATGCCAGTAGTAAGTGCCCCAAAGACTCCAGCAACAGTGTGACCTTGGGTGGAGTCAAGAGCCCTCCTGGTGGTGGTTATTTTCTCTAAAGACAAGTGTGCAAATACCAATAATCTTTCCAGAATATCGTGTTGTTGAGATACTTAAGAGGCACAAGCCTAAGATTTATATAAAGTACATGCCCATTTAACTTGTTGAATCACTCTGGCCAATTTATTAGCCATTACCTGTGACTCTAGAAGACGTGAACGAGTCGGGAGGAAAACTAATGGAGGCCTTTTATCTGTGTGGGAAACAGCACTGCAAGTGTCAAGTACAGAATTTTAGAAGAGTGCCACCATAAATAGGTGGATATTATAATTCAGATTAGACTTCAAGGGAACTAATTTGTCTGAGATTCTATCATTTAAAATAGTCTCCTACTATAAAACTGACTCCATAGAAGGATATTAATTGCACATTTTAATGCTATCTGATTAAATGTTTGGGATTTTTTTGTTTTGTTTTGTTTTTGTAGAACCAGGAATTGAACTCAGGCCCTTGCACTTGCCAGGGAAGTGCTTATTCCACTGAGCCATCTCCCCGGCCCTATTAAATGGTTTTAATAGGTATACTTAAGCAGAATTTTAGTTTTTGTGGATAAAGTGGTATTTTGTCTACTTAGAATTTGAAAGATGCTAGTAAAATGCTACAAATCAAATTTAAATCCTGATTTTATTTTCTTCATTTTCTCCAGCTTTAGTGTTAACCAGTAATTGATTTGAAGCACATTACATAGTAAATTCTTTTTTGCTTTTGTTTTATGAGCAGAATGTATTTATTGAGAGAAAGAAAGCTCCTGTCCTGAGAGAGGGACGGGGGGTGGGGGGGAGGCAGGTAGTTCCCCCTACATAGTAAATTCTTGATACAGATATGACTGGAAAATGAGATATTCTACTTAACCAAATATTATTAACAGCAATATGTTATCTGACTGCCTAAAATATATAACAGAAAAACCTGGTTGATCTTTGATAATATAATAGGAGAGTTATAAATCTTGTGATCATTTTTTAAAGTACTTGATACAGTTATGTTTTCAGATCTTTTTACCCGTAAAATGTATTTCAATAATGAAATATGATTTGATGATTTTCCCTAGACAACCAGAACTTCAGGCAAGTTGATGATGACCCATCAAGTTGATTTTTTTTCTTTGGCCAATTTTTAGAGGGAGATACCATACGGCAGTATTTTTCTAGAAGAGAGAAGCTATGGAAAGGACAGTCAAAATATTTGGTCTTTGACCACGTGGCTCTTGCTCAGAGGTGGATGTGTTTAGTGCAGACAAGGCCTGGAAGGCTCAGCTTTGTGTCCAAGGGCTGCATCTAGAAGGGCACAGGGACTGTTTGTGGAGAGTGCAGTATGAGGGGAGCATTTTGAGAACTCATTTTTTTTATTCAAGGTAGAATGCTGAGAACTATTTAAGAGCAAAGTACACTGCCAGGCACGATGCTTCTGTCACTCATACAGGTGTGCTGGAAGACTAGGGAATCGTGGATCTGTCTTTCTGCTTAAACCAGATTGTTCCTTGCCTGCTGCTGACACTGCCCCAAAGACCACGTGGAAACACTCTCTTAATACCCTTATGATTATTGGGTTCTTTGGGAAGCTGTGTAGAGAGGAAGTGGCAGTTCAGCTATGCTGCCTTGCATCCCAGGGAGGCGCTGTGCAACATTCACATTTGCCAACCCCCATTCTCCATGGGTTCAGATCCTTCCAGGGGCACTTACTTACTAGCTGTGACCTTGCTTGAGTGGCTTGACCCCTGTGTACCTCAGCTTTCACATCTGCTTGAGGGGGACGGTACCAGTACCCAACACTGTGGCTTGAAATGGTGCCCGCTTGTGCCTAGCACGCAGTCCATGGGAACTGCTGCTGCTGCTGCTGTTTTGCTTGTCACTTTTACTTACCGAGGAAATGGTTTGATTTGTTCAGATGAGCTGCTCCAGAAAGAACAGAACTACTCCGATGATGTCTTGGCCAACATGATCAGTGAA
>NDGM011161349.1:0-13563 GCA_002564305.1 Octomys mimax | reverse complement strand
GTCTGTCTGTCTGTCTATCTATCTATCTATCTATCTATCTATCTATCTATCCATCCATCCATCCATCTAGTCGTCTTTTCTCACCACCACTGGGAAACTACTTTGCTGGTCCCAGTCTCTTTATGGATATTCAAACAAATTAGTTGCCTTGAAGCTTAACTTCTCCACCGAAGTTGTTGGCTCTGCTTTCCTCTCCTCCTTTCCTCTGTCAGCCTCTTCCAGTAGCTCCGTCTCATTTCTCAGTATCCCCTTTCACCTTCTTTTCATGGGATTACGCTATTTTATTTTTCTTCATATTAAATGTTTTAGCAATTGTCCTTTCCATAATGATCCTGCTATCTTTTTCCTCCATAATGTTAAGTTTACACAGGTTATCTTAATAGCTCTAAACAGAATCAAATAAAAACAAGAGATGAAGATGATATTATTTGTAGGAAAATATCATTTTTGAAAATTGTAATATTTGTGTGACATTTATAAACTGGCAGGCATTTGAAAATAAAAGAGATCCAATAAAAATTTAAAATGTACATTTTTGCAAAATACATATGTTACTGTTTTACTTTTCTTTTTTATTCTCTGAGCTAGGTCACTTTTCTTTGAAGTAGAAATGTACCAATTTGTTACTTGCATGCTATTTTTGTTATATGAGGTACATTATAGTTTTATATATTAGCTTATATATTATATCAGTTTATAGCTTTTGTATGGAAAGTGTGATTTGAAATGACATATTAAATGTAGAAATTGAGCCGGGGAGATGGCTCAGTGGAAAAAGCGCTTCCCTTGGAAAAGCAAGGACCTGAATTCAATCCCTGGTTCCACCAAAAAAAAAAAAAAAAAAAAAAAAAAGTAGAAATTGACTAGAATTTAATATTGTTAGAGTTCACTGTGAAAAAATCATGCTGAGGATTAATCCATTTCAACTAGTGCAGTAAATTGGACTCGGCAGGGTATTCACATGCTGAAGCATTCATTAAAGAACCAGTTATGGGTAGTTTTTTTCCTGTTCCTAAGCAGATCAATAAATGAAAGGTTATATTTATGGTTATCTCTATGGATATTCATGTTTTGTGAGTTAACACTAGTTAAAATTAAGTTACATATTTTGTCAAACACTAATAATATCTATGTATATTGGTTTACAGTTTTCAGTACTGTATTTCAGTTGAATTGTTGCCTAACATGTGGCTTCCCTACTGGAGTTTATAATTCATGGAAAAAGAGAAGTGATGTTTATGGCTTTCCTTTGGAACTTACTCTTTATGGAGAATAAACTCTGGGTAAATAATGCATTTGATCTGATGGTGAAAGATAAGAGCAGTGTTATGTGTTCTTTGAGTTAATCTGTCACAGACACTTTCACAGCATCTCTAGAGATCTTGGCCATTATTTTTGTGTTGTATTTTTCTTCAAATAAAGATATTACCCATTTATGAGATGACATCTTTTTTTTTTTTTTAAAAAAAGATGTATCTAGTCAGTACAGGTTCTATAGGGTCTCACTACACAGATCAGACTTGTAGTGATCCTCCTGTTTTCAGCCTCCCAAATGCTGGGATTACAGGTGTGCGCCATCACACCCAGTCTCAATTACTTTCTCATTGTGCCCCATGGGCAGGGCCAGCATGGCACACTGGGGATCAAACCCCAGTCCCTGTGTCTATTGTCTGCTGAAGCAGGTGCTTTAATCCACTAAGCTATCTGGCTGGCTTGAGATGACATCTGATGCTCACCTAAGATATTGGTTAGCAGTTCCTTCTGAGTTCCACATTTTAACTGAGAAAATATTGGATTATCAGCCTGATGAATGAGTTGCCATGGCCTTTCCCAAAGGTGGTCCCACCTAGAAACAATCTTGTTGAGTGTTTCTCAGACATCAAGCCAGTCAGCATCCCTCTCGTTTAACCCTGCAGTTTCAACTTTGACTGTTCCCTGAGAGGAATATACCTGAAGGAATATTCCCTGAAGGAATATACCTGCATCAACCTGAGATAGTGTCATGGTTTTGGGCTTTTGAGAGGGAAACAATATAATATAGGACACATTTTATAATATTAGTTTATGAGGAATCATATATAACAAGTGCAGGGAATCTATTTATACACTAACTACTAAAGAATCCAGCTGAGGGCCAGGATCTTATTTTATGGATCTGTGCTGGAAAATCTCAAAGATCAGTAATGGAAACTAGGAATTCTATACCAGTAGGATGAAGGATCTGTGCTAGCAAGCTGAGGGATCTGACGTGGAGCTAGGAAGCAATGCTCATAGTAATCATCAAAGCTCCTCCCAAAGTACCATACCCATCCTTAGCAATAGTGAGTACTTGAGCTTCTCCAGCAATGAGGGAAGCCGAGTTCCCACCAGGAAAGCCAGTGCAACAAACCTCTCCATGAGGCTGAACAGTACACCACCTTTCCCTCCAGAGCCAGGAAGTGATGCTCAAGATGAGGACCAAAGCTCTTCCAAAGTTCATCAGGAAAGCCAGCATAACAAGGTCTTCTAGCAGAACAGCCCAAGAAAACCAGCAGCTTTCAACAGCTCCAAGATCTTCTCCAAACAGTATCCCTAACAGCATTTTGGAAGCTTCCCCTCTTTTGCCTTTATGCTGCTGACAACAACCCTCAGGTGGGCCTCCCACACCCAACACTACACTGATTTTATTTAGCTGGGTGTAATAAGTTGACCACCTATTAGAAATCCACTACAGACAGATAAGCACAATCCTGAAATTGTAAACACTTTCCTCTCAGAGGTATGAACAAAGACTCACCTCCAGGCCTGGCCATCAACCCTGGAATCTCAAGTCATGGGAAGCACAAACAGGCATCCAGCTACACATCAACCTGATAGACTCTTAATCACTTTGGGCAAGATATCTGTGCCATCAACAACATGGCAACATGTTGAGAACTCTCCAGCTATTTCAAATGAGACAATAACAACAGATTTGGCTGTGGAACAGCCTGTTTCTCTGAACCTCCTAGCTCCATGATGGTCCTTGAGAATGAAAACAAAAATAAGACTTCAAAACTGCAAATTTTTTTCTACCCTATCATACTGCTAAAATATACTTCTCTCTCTTGACTACAAAGCCAGTTTGAGATCTCTTAGCTTCCAACGCCACATAATTGTGTTCTGTACACATTGCCTCAGTCTTCTGCTGCTTGCAATCTGCTGATACACATGCCTGGACCTAAAGAAAACCTTCTTCTACCTTTGATTGTCTCCTGTCAGCCAGCCCCTCTTTGCCTTTAAAAAAAGACCCAAGACCTGGACTCAAACTCCCAGAGGTTTAAAAACTCATTGACCCTCTTTGTAGAAGGCCTCCCAGTTGACCTTGCTCGTTTCCCAGAACAAAATGTCACTGCACTTCTGATTAATGATACTCAAGCTGCTTGCCAGAAGCCCCAAAAGCTCTGCTGCAATATCTGGTAGAAAGTGGTCACAAGAAAAAATGAAAAAAAAACCCCCTCAAATTTCTTTGAACTTCAGCCTTCTAGAGAATCTGGGTCCTTAATTTCACAAAAACAATGAAGTTTACTCAGACTGTCATCACCTGGGAACACCTGGTGGCCTACGTGTACAAATACTTGGATCCAGTTGCTAAGGGGTGCCTCCCTCTTTGCCTTTGCACTCTGTCACTGTCCTTTTTGATCAAGAAAGTTGCTTTCCTTTTTGATCAAGAAAGCTGAGAAGCTCACCTTAGGCTAAGACCTGACTATCCTGGTACTATATGCTGTACTGGACCTCCTGCATAACTGTGAAGCACTCAGTCCTACCTTATATTTGCCCATTATTCTGGGACCACAAGACCATGACTGAAAAATAAGCCCCCAGACAGATGCTAAGTAACCTTATACAGATGAAAGTAGCTCTGTTAGGAATGGAGTTAAGCAGGCTAGATACACTTTGGTCACCTTGAACAAAGTTATTTTGGCCAAAGCTCTTCTGCTGCTGCTTCCTACTGCTGTTTGGAAATCTGCCATTGATAGCACAAAACCTGTACTCCTCAGCCCCCTCTGGGGATCTGATTGATTGAAACATCAATCCCATCCAGAGAAACCTTACCCAGTACTCATGAAAGATTCATCTTAATCAGAGATAGGTCTGCCTCTACCTTATGTTCTGCAAGCTCAAGCCTCAGCTCTGGTACCTGTATCCCTGCAGCCACCATAGGCTTCAGTGTCTGTGTCATCAGCCCTGCCCTTTCCATTTAAAGATATACAGATAGATTTAGTGCTATCTCTACCTACTCAGGCTGGACTGTGGCATTCTGTATCTGAGTTAAAAGGGCAGGAAACATTTGTAGGGCCTTGTAGTGAAAAATCATCCCTAGATCTGGCCTACTCATGATCACTGGCAGTGAGAACAGGTCTGCATTTTTAGCAGAAATAAATATTACATATAGCATGTAGGCCGTAAGCTATAAAAAGTTGAACAAGTGATACAACGCTACAAAAACAACAGGACTAGCTCCACAAAAGTTTAGCTGTAAGATGAGCACTGAGGTGTAGAGCAATCCCATAAATAGTGCCTTCAGGCACCATTTTGTCCTCAAAACCAAAGCAGTTGGGGGCCAGAGAGGTGGCTCAGTAGAATAAGTGCTTGCCTGGCAAGCACAAGGGCCTGAGTTCAACCCCTGGTTCCACAAAAAAACAAAAAACAAAAAACAAAAAACCAGAGCAGTCTCTTCAGAGCCCTGAAGAAGCTGTCTATCTAGCCCAGGTAAATCCTGCAGAACTTTGGAGTGGTGGATTTAAAGCTCGATTTCTGAGAGTTGTAGAGGTAGTTAATGTGCACCTGCATTAGCTCTGTGTGCAGGGCACTGTTTATGGGATTCTCTACACCTCAGTGTATTAATCCCCTTGATTTCTGGTGCCTTTCCAGGCTGCTTATGCCTTGCTTTGCCTTATCTGTATGGATGATTGTCCCAAGAAAATAGAAAATAACCACTAAGGCCCTTACAAATGGTAAACATTTGATGAGCATCCAAGGCCCTGGACACTCTCCTCAATCAGACCACTCCTTTGTCAGAGTCAAATTAGGGAGAAACCTTATAATTTCAGGAAATCAACCACAAACTCCTGGCAGGAGTTTCCAGTCTTGGGGGTCTTATCTAAGCCCACCCGGGGACCACTAACAGCCCCACTGTTACTGCCTCCAGTTGGGCCTTGTCTCAGAAGATCACACATAACATACCCAGCAAAGATTTGCCAGGGAAACTAAAAGGGGGGCAAATGTAGCAGAAGATGCTCCTGCCCCCAGGCAGTGTACTTCAGTTTGTTAGTTGTCCAGGTAATAGTTCTGATTCTAGTTCCTGTTATTTTATTTCTTAGAGACTACTGTTCACTGTGATGCATAGCTGGTCATGCTGTTCTGCCCGGGGGAGGTAGAAATAGGAGGATCACTATGAATCTGAGCTTTATAAAGACGCTGTGTGAAATACATGAAAATTTATTTTTTATCCTTTTTAATTAATTATTTATTTTACCTTTTTAATGTGTTAAGTACAGGGTCTACAGGGTCTCATTACACACATTGGACTCAGTGATCCTTCTGTTTTCAGCCTCCCAAGCTCTGGGATTATAGGCACGTGCCACTATGTCCACTCTCAGTTGCAATCACAGTGTGCCCTGGGGTCTGGGCCAGCATGGCACACCAAGGATCAAACCCTAGTCCCTGCGCCTGCCTAAGCAGGTGTGTTAGTTTGCTGAGCTATCTGGCTGACCCTCCCAAATATATAAAAATTTTAAAAAATTGTTTTGTGTTTTTACAGTTTCTATCTTACATCTATATCTTCAGTATATTTGAAATACAGTTGGGATTAATTAATATAAAGTTGTATAAAGCCTTTTTTCTCCTCTATGGGTCACAAATTCATTTTTGCCAATATATACAGATTTGAAAAATCTACAACTTAGAAGTCAAAATATTCTCAGAAGTTAAGTGAAGTATTAGTACTACTTACCCATTACAATACCAATATTTTTCTTTTTTTCCTATTGCTAGCGGACAGATATTATAACCATATATTATACACTAACATCACCTAAATCTTCAACCATGCTTTAGAAGAGCAGTGTTGTTCCTTCCCAGAAATGATTGTTATATTAAATTACAAGGCTATTTTTCCTTAATTCTATTTACCAGAAGTTAGTATTGTGTCTACTTCATGATTGTTTAGGAAAGTGTAGTGTTTTAACAAATGACTACCATTAAGCGACTCAGCACAAATTTAATTTCTTTTGATTGATATAAAATTTATCTAAGAAATTGGTGTCTTATTTTTTAGACAGTGATTTTGAGTGAAATACTGAGTAGAGCATAAAATCCTTGTCATTTGTGCAGTTAAGCCAATCATTAAAAGCTAATATGGTAAATCAAAAGAATAAGAAGAATTTAGTGATAATGGCTACTTTTAATTATTTGAGCATTTTTATCAATGGAGCTCAGTATAATTTAAGCATTTATTAGCTCTAAAATGCTAAAGAATTGCCTCACATTACATGAATTGTAAGGACACAAAAAAATCTGATTTTACTTAACAACATGAAATTATCTATTTTATTATGTGATTCTTCAAATAATATAGACATAAAATATTTGGCCGGCCAAATAGCTCAGTGGATTAAAGTGCCTGCAAGCAGCTGCAGGGGCCAGCGGTTTGATCCCTGGGTCTGCTATGCCAGCCTTGCCCCTGGGGTGCGCTGAAACTGCAATTGAGACTAGGCATGATATTGCATGCCTGTAATCCCAGCTCTTGGGAGGCTGTAAACAGGTGGATAACTATGAGACTGATCTAGTAGTAAAACCTGAACACCCTGTAGACCCTTCCAAAAACATACAAACAAACACAAACTAGGGTTAACAATCTTTAAGACATGTGTTTTTCTGAAATGTAAAAGCCTGGTGCTTCTCGTCAGCTGCGTAGTCTTGGCCAGATATCTCACCCCTTGTGTTTGTAATCAGTGCACAATTACTTAGTCATACACTCTCACCCAGATGTAACTTTTATTTATTATATCACTTTTGTTGTTTAATGTCTGTGTGATGAACAATTTATATAACTGCATTAGTCACTTTCCCATCACTGGGACAAAGTACCTAACACCTGCAAATTAAAAGAGAGGTTTATTTCAATATACAGACTCAGAATTTCAGAGTATGGTTGGCTGGCTTTCAGGTAAAAACATCACAATGGAGGCGTGTGGGAGAGGAAAGGTATTCACTTTGTGGTGGTCAGAATGCATAAAGACAAAGGAGGAGCCAGGGACAAGAATACACCCCCGGTCACACCATCCGTGACCCACATCTTTCCACCAGGCACATTGATGAGCATAGTGCGCCATGATCTAGTCATTTTCCAAAAGTCCTGTCTATGAAAACATGAGATTTTTGGTAGTCACATTAGACCTAACCATAACAACAAGTAAGAACAATTTACTCAGGTATGGTTGTGCATGCCTGTGGTCCCAGCACTTGGGCAGCTGAAGCAGGAAAATTTCTGTGAGTTTGAGGACAGCTTGCACTACATAGTGAGTTTAAGACCAGACTGTGCTACATAACGAGACCTTGTCTAAACCAAACCAAATGAAACCAAACAAAAAATCCCCCAAAACTAAATGTATTCCCAATTTTTTAGTTAAAATTGATCAAATACTTCCTATCAGTAAGTCTGTTTCTAATAGTGCATTCTAGTTAGATGCAGCTAAAAGCACAAATAACAACTTAAATGCTATTAGTTGTTTAAAGTTGTATAAATTATTTAGTCATATGTTCTTCATATTCTCTATTAATGATGTGTAGAATGTAAGCAGGAATAAATTTGGCAACTCAACGAGTTTCTGGGGTTTTGAAACTTGAAAGAGTGAAGAGAAGTGTCTGTGGCTAGTGGAGGCATTGAATAAAGAGAGAAATAGCGCACAGCCAATGCTTCTTCCTTCTGAATGCAGTTAAATTAATTTTCTTTCACTTCAGCAGCAATGGTGATATTTAACATTGAGAAAAATGTGTGATTATCATGATACTATATCACATCTACATAATTTTACACAAATTTAATATTTGTATAAAATATGTAGTACTATTTAATTCCTTTTATACAAATTTAATATTTGTATAAAATATGTAGTACTATTTAGTTCCTTTTCAAATAACATTGAGTTTCTTTCTTCTTCTCTCTCTTTTTGAAATTATTTGGTACAAGGTCTCACTATGCAGCTCAGACTTATAGTGATCCTCCTGTTTTCAGCCTCCCCAGAGCTGGGATGACGGGCATGCACCACCATGCCCAGTCTTGGTAGCTGGCTCTGCACACCTGGGGGCGGGGCCTGCATGGCATGGGGTGCAGAGGATCAAACCTCAGTCCCTGCACTTGCCTAAGCAGACACTCAGTCTGCTGGCTGGCTCTGAGTTTCATTTCATTTCGTTTCTTTTCTTTTTCTTTTTCTTCTTTTGCAGAACCAAGGATTGAACTCAGGCCCTTGTGCTTGTCAGGGAAGCACTTCTTCCACTGAGCCATCTCCCGGCCCCCTGAGTTTCTTTTCTTTTGTGGAAAAGTTACATTAATTGTCAGTAAAGGCAAATGTAAATTAAATTTCTTACATTTCATAATTTCCAATTTTTAAATCCTCAATACAGTAAATAATAATAGGGGCAAAATTGCTACGAGAATTCTCCTAGCCTTCACACGTTGTGGGGATAAGTATAGCATTTAGAATGATATGGCCTAGGCCTTGTTGCCTACTAGCTTTGAAATCTTGAGCAAATTAATCTGTAAGCCTTCAGTATTACCTGTAAGCTACGTGGTAGTCCCAATTCCTCGCCTTTGTTGACTACTGCAAAGCTGAGTGTATGAGCTAATTAGAGCCAAATTGTTCACTGAAACAATTGTCAGAGCTCCCAGAAACATGTTTCCACTTCTTCTAATATCCATAAATATAAAGTTACAATTGCAAGCGACCTTCTTTCTAACACATATCAAATAATGAAACCTAATAGTAACAAGTTGAATTTTGAAAAAATTTCATCTGTAAAATCAGAATTATAATACCTAATTTAAAAAATAACTTTTATGAGAGTGATGGAACAAAATTTCTGCATTGTTTAGTCAGGTGCTGAGCACACACAAGCCTTCATATTGTTACCACTAATATAATCTTTCTACATTTTAAAAATTATTTCTTGAAACTATTTTTATCAATTTTGTAAGCTTTGAGTTCTCAACCAGATTTGTTCTACCACAAGTCCTGTGTTATAAATCATCTCCTAAATTGTCCATTGGTACTGTCTTACAGATCCTTGATTTGTTTTGCTTCAGTAACCTTTACTTTATTCCCCAATCCCAGTCTTTACTTGTTGTTTTACTTTATGTGTTCAGAGAAGTTTGGGCACTTGAGTTTGCAAAACATTCCATTAATCTTACTTTACTCTTTGTTTCGCTTTTGCTGTGTTACTATGCCCAGTGGTACAGCTACATCTTGAGCTCCTTTTATTTTTCATTTTGAGACAGGGTCTTGATACATTTCTTGGGCTGGTCTTGACCTTGGCATCCTCCTGCCTCATCCTCCAAAGTAGCTGGTATTCCTGGTGTGCACCACCATGGCTGCTAAGTTATTTTGATATCAAAATGCTCTCCTTGTCTATAGTATTCTTCACGCTATTCCTCTTCATGGATAAGCAGAAGGTGTAGGTAGTTTTCACTGGTTAGTGCCATGATAGCTTCAGCTTCTGTCACTGCTGTTGCAAGTACTTCTGCTTGCTAGTGATAGGAACTCATCTTTAACAAGTCAAAATTCAACTTGTTACTATTAGGTTTCATTATTTGATAGATGTTAGAAAGAAAGTTGCTTGCAATTGTAACTGTATATTTATGGATATTAGAAGAAATGGAAACATGTTTCTGAGAGCTCTGACAATTGTTTCAGTGAACAATTTGGCTCTAATTAGCTCATACACCCAGCTTTGAAGTAGTCAACAAAGGCCAGCAGTTGGGACTACCATGTAGCTCATATTCTAGTCTAAGACTGCAGGATGTGAGCTTTATTTAAATCTGTGATAAGCTAACTGTGGCCCTTTGGCTAGATGTGGCTCATGGTTTACTTTCTGTAGTTTTATTGGAAAATAGGCACGCTGACTGTTTCTTTCTCATTGATGGTATATTAATGGTGAGGTTTACTGGGATCACAGTTTTTAGAGGTTTTAATCTATTGTGGGCTGCATGCCAGGTGGGATGGGATGGCAGAGGTCATGTTAGAGGAGGGGTGTTCATGGCAAAGCAGATAGGAAATGCAGAGATCAAAGGAGGAGGAGGGAGACCAGTGAGTGAGCTCCTCCAACCAGGCTTCCCCTTGCCAGTCTCATTAGTATCACATCCCATGATGCCATCACCTCCCAACAGCCCCACTTGTGAGCTCACGAGCATTTGGGGGACACCTGCATATAAACCATAACATATGCCCATTCATTTCTATTTTGTCTTTGCTACTTCCACACTAAAATGGCTGAGTATTAGTTAAAACCAAGATTATAGAATATTTCTATCAATATTTCCTGTCTGGTCCTTTGTGGAGAATATCTGCTAACTTTTCTAAATAGATTTCAAAGATTATCCCAGGTGATTTATGCCTTTGTATAATCTCCTCTCCATGACTGTGGGCAAGGTCAGTGAGCTTGGGAACATGCCACTCCTGGGATTATGTTTCCTGTATGGCCAAAGGAATTTTTTTCTAATCTGATTGAGTTAATGAAAACAGGGACTATTCTGGATAGTCTTTGCACAATCAGATGTTTTAAAGAGACAGTTGAGAAATTATAACTGAAGCATGTCAAAGAGATTTTCTCCTGATACTCTAGAAGAAAGCAAACAGGTAGTTGTTGGCTTCCCTGGAGGACCGGTGGCAATGGCCTGTGAGTTTTCAAAGGAGCTGACCATCACCTGCCTCACCACTGTCATTCAAAACATCTGCGTGGAAATTCATTTTGCCAAGGGTGAACTGAGAAGATCCAGTGTCAGTTGAGAATTTTGGCCTACCCAAAACTTTCTTTTCAGCCTGTGGACCTCAGAAAAGGACTCAGTGAGCTAGCACATTTTTGGGCTTGTGACCCATGTTTGACTATAAGATGATAAAATCTGTGTTGTTTTTAAAGCTACTCACTTTTGTGATAATTTGTTACTCAGCAACACAAAACTAATACAGCCTTTCGTAGTAGGTGGAATTAGAGTACTTTTGTAAAAAATATATATGATAAAACATAGATTTAGCTTCTGCCCATAGGTAGAGACATTAGCATTTTAGGAAGTGTGTGTGTGTGTGTGTGTGTGTGTGTGTGGGAGAGAGAGAGAGAGAGAGAGAGAGAGAGAGAGAGAGAGAGAGATTGCCTCAATGTTGAAGCAAGTCACAGATTGGGAGAAAATGTCAGCAAAGGCATACCTGAGAAGATTAATTTGTATAATTGTATACAGATTACACAAATAACTTTACAGTTTGTATATATTTTCTATGTACAATACTGTGTTTTCCCTTGATTGCTTTTGCTTTGCTGCCTTCTGCCTGCCATGAACTGTTTCTCTGCAGTGCCTGTCTGCCATGCCACTCTGCCTTGAAATCACCAGAGTATGTGCTGAAACCTCTACAAAGTAGGAGATAAATTAATGTTTCCTCTTAAAAATAACATTGTGTTTTGATACACATATACACAGTAAAATGATTACTATAGTTATTAATCTACAGTTTGCCTTTTGTGGTTATTTTTGTGATAAGACCACCAAAAATCTACTCTTGTGGCAAATTTCCACAATATTATTAACTACAGTTCTCATGCTGCATATTAACTCTTTTGACTTATTCATCCTATGTAACTGCAAGTGCAGGCCCTTTGGGCTACCTCGGCTCTTTCTTCCCACTTCCTGCCCCTTGAAGCCAACATTCCACTCAGTGTTTTTGTTTTCAACTTTTGTTTAGCTTCCACCTATATGTGACATCATGTAGTATTTTTCTTTTCGTATCTGGCTTATTTTACTTAACATAAATTCCTCCTAGTTTACTCACATTGTCTCAAATATCAGGACTTTATTTTTTAAAGGTAGTATAATTTTGTATATGTCTGATTTTATATACCTATCTATATGCCATAGTTTTATACATGACGGTATATCATATATATATATATATATATATATATATATATATATACACACACATATTTATATCACAGTTTTTTACCCTTATATCTGTTGGTAGACAGCTGGAAAGTTTCCAAATCCAGGTTGTTAGGAATTATATTTTAATGAATATGGTAATATAGATAGTTCTATAAGATGCAGATTTTAATTTCCTTTTAGTAAATGCCTAGCAAGGGAATGTTGAGTCACAGAATCAGTGCTTCATTTTCAAATTTTTGAGGAACCTGTGTGTGATTTTTTTCAAAGTAGCTGAACCATTTGTATTCATCCTGCCAGCATGCAAGAGTTCAATTTTTCCATGTCTTTGACAACATTTATCTAGATTTTTAAAAAATAGCAGCCATCCTGAGAAATGTGGGAGTTTCTATATGTGGTATTGGCTTGCCAATCACCTGATGATTAGTGATGTTGAACATTTTTTTATACATCTGTTGACCATTTGTATGTCTTCTTTTGGGAAATTTCTCTTCAGTTATTTGCTCCCCCATTTTGGTTAGAGTTGGGTGAGTTCCTCACATATTTTGCATATTAGCTTCCTATCAGGTATATATTCTGAAAATACAAGCATTCTTCCAATCATAAGCTGCATTTTCATTTTATTGACCATCCTCTTTGTTCTTCAGAAGGTTTTCTGACTTGAGGTAATCTCACTTGCTCATGCTTGTTTTTGTTACCTAAGTATTTGATATAATATTCAAATGACTTTTCCAAGACCAATAAAAGTAGGTTTGCCCTATACTGCATCTTCTTCTAGCAATGTTATGGCTTTGGTGTTTACATTTCAGTTTTTAATCAATTTTGTTGTTGTTCCCATATTTGTTGTCAGATAAGGGTTCAGTTTCATTCTTTTGCATGTAGATATCTAGTTGTGCTGACACTGTTTATTAAACGTCCTATCCTTCCTTCATTCTCTTTTCATTCAGCTAGAACAGCTTATGGATGAGGTGACTCAGCTCCCCATAGAGGCCATGACATCATGCTTCTCACACAGATAAATGGCTATTGAATAACTATCAGAAATCAGTGTCTTAGTATTAATGAAAAGGAAGAAATTTTGAGAAAGCTGCACCATAAAAAGTTGTTTGATATAAAAGATAATAATCTCCATCTTAAAAAGTATTTATTATTTTAAGTATCTCATAGCTATTGTTGATTTTTTCTATATTTCTACTTATTTTTATAGAAAAAGTTCCATTATTTAATTTGCATTTTGAATGGGAACTCAGTTTTCCTTCTTACTAGCACTCTAAATCTAGTTCCTAGAAATATTTGCATTTGTCATGAATGTGTATTCATGAAATTATTTTATTTTTCCACACAAGAACTATTTCTTAATATTTTCTCTCTTTTTAGGATTTTTTTTTTTTTTTTTT
>NDGM011161348.1:0-13415 GCA_002564305.1 Octomys mimax | reverse complement strand
CGGGTTTTTCATGATATTAAAATAAATAACCCAGTAACTCAGTGCTGTTGTTTGGCAAGTGCTCATTCATTGATTCTTAGAGCAAACATTTATCAAATGCCTTCTCCATACCAGACACTGTAGTACGTGCTGGAGAAGACATGCTTTTCCTGCCTTTGAAGACCTTGCTAGCTGCCGCAGGGTGTGGAGAGCAAGAGTGAGGCTGTATTTTGCAAACAGAGGGACGGAGGCGTAGGCAGCCTTCCACAGTAGCACGGTGGCAGTTGGACAACAGGAACAGCACTTCAGATCAAGCCACTCTGGGTCTGATACAAATCCTGAAGGGAGAAGAGAGGAGGAAGGAGAGCTAGACTCATTCCGTTGGCTGTTGGGACAATCAGAACCCTTCCATCTTCTGGTTATTTGTTTCAAGTTCCCAAATTTCCCAACATCTCAATGCATTCAGATGCATCCTGAGCACACCTCAGGAAGAAGGGCAAACAGGGCACCTTTTAAAGAACAGCAGCCTTTCCTTATCTCTAGAGCTTGTTAACGGGCAGCTTGCAAGCAGCAGCATACCTCCGAGTCCCTCCTAAATGCATAGGGTTTACTGCAAGGGACTCTTCGGATGGTGCGTTTTTCTGGGGTAAAGCTGTATATTTCAGGTGAAACACAACTCTTGGGCTTCTGCTTGCAGTCCTCAAAATGCCATTATTTATTCAAAATATAGGAAGCTTCCAAGGCACTTTCTTTCCAAGTACACTAGATTTTTAACTCCAAAACTTTAAAATGTGATTTGCTGGTCTGAACCTGGAAAATCTGATAAGGTTGGGGTTATGCCACTTCCCAATCTAACTCCCTGGGATTTACACAGCACTGGTGGTGAGATGACATCAAGATATGAGGGTGGGGCATACAGTGACCCTGAGCTGAATGTGACCGTCACACCTGAGATGGAGGCAGGAGCTAGTTTTTGTTGATCTACCTAATCTCTACCCATAAGGCTTTGGAGGGATCGCATTTGTTAGAAACTGTTTTTGAGAAACTTCCTAGAGGCAAAATGAGAGCCAAGAAAATAAAGGACATAGATAAATGAGTCTATATTAGAATGGACAGAAACTTAATGATGCAAGAAAAAGGCACCAGGAAGATCAGAACAGAAGTGATAAGGACCCAGGAGCACGGACATGACCACAGAACTTTGAGAAACAGGCTAACATGACACTGCTTTGAGTCATTTATAATGCTTCAGTGTGCTTCCCTTCATTATCCTAAGCAGCTTCAGTAAAGTCACCTACACATAATAAATGCCCATGGAAAGGCTTGTTTGGGAAAGTTAATCATTGAGTTCACATTTGGGTTCAATGACCCAAGAGGTGTGGAGAGACAAGGCCTAAACTGAAGAATTCAGGGCAAGCAGAAGCTCACAACCTCTGGTGTGCAATGTACAGGTTACCTAGAAAGTCCCATGGCTCTGGAGGAAATAATTAAATATTCTATGGTCTGTAGTTTGAAGGTGTTATGGTTTGAATGTTTTTGCCTCCTCTAAAACTCATGCTGAAACTTAAGCCCCAACGTAATAGGATTGAAAGTTGGGGCTCAGTGGGAGGTGTCTCAGCACCAAGATCTTCAGCCCTGCTGGAAAGATTTCTGCCTTATAAATTGGGCTATGGGGGTGTTTCTCTCCCCAGGAATGCAGTATTCATCTTGGAAGTACAGACCTAGCCCTTAGCAGACACAAAACCCAATTGTACCTTGATCCTAGACTTCCTGACCTTGTGAACTATGAGAAATAAATTTATTTTGTTTTAAATAAGTTACCTTGCTTCAGTAAAGATCTATTATTTCAGCCCAAAACAGACCAAGATAGAAAATTTAAACATCATCTAGCCCTTATGATATCATATAATTTTTATACTTTTAGTATCTATTTGTCCATGGAATAAATAAAAATAATTATCTAACCTTCCAAAGGAAAAGAAACATTTATTATTTAAAATAACAAACACAGAATTTGAATTCAAAGCTTTGGCTGCAATTTTTAAAGAGTTCTTTTTCAGAAGTGATTACCATCTCACATGCAGTTACAATGATATCAAAGTAGTCCTGGAACACTTAATCCAGCTTCTCCAGATTTGGGAATTATTTTTGCACTTACTGTTCCCACCATCACTGATCTGGGATGAAGAATGGAGCCAGAGTGACTGGAATTTCATGCCAAAGCAGAGTTTTTACACTTACATATTAATTTAGTCACTTTCTTGTTGCTGAGACAAAATACCAAACGCCCACAACTTAAGGGAGGAGAGGTTTATTTTGGCTCACATTTCAGAAGTTTCAGGACTTGCATGGTCAGCAGCACAGGAAAAGGGCCCGAGCAGAGGTAAACTGCTCTGATCACGACAGTCAGGAAGCAGAGAGTGAAGGGCGGAGCTGGGAAGGGAGACACTGTGTACCCTTCCTGGTCATTCCCCAACAACCTGCTTCTTTTGACAAGGCCCCGTCTCTCTCAGGAAGCTACCTATAGTGCCCCATAATCTAACCACATCTTAAATATACAAGGCTTTAGGGACCATTTTAGATCTAAACCATAACACTGCCCCTCAAAATACTCATGTACTTTTTATGCAAAACGTTTAGCTCATCTGTAAGAGTTACACAGGTTTTAACAGCTCCAGCATTGCTGAAAGGTTTAAGTCCAAGTGAACCTCTGATAATCAAGGCAGACTTGTAGCTGGGAGCACCAATAAAAATAAAATCAAAATATAAACTCTTTTAGCATGTATGCAATGGCATGGGCAAACATTCTCATTCCACAAAGGAGGAATTCAAGATTAGAAACCAGTCAGACCAATGTAAGACTGAAATTTAGCAGCACAATCGTGCTCAATCCTTAATCTGTTTTGGGCTGCTAAGTCTTATTGCTCCATGTTCAATACCAGTGACTAAAATATGGCCTCTATATGCTATGTGGTTGGTCCTACCTCTGTGGCATTGCCAGTGAGGAGTAACCAGCCTCCCTTGAAACAAGGCTGCAGAGGTCACTGAGTACCTGGAAAGTTGAGCACTATGAACCAAATCCCAGAGAACCAATTCCCCTAGGTGTCCCTTCTCCAGCAGATTACCCTAGGGCTGTCTTCTCTAAGCCAAGTCTTTAACTTTTGCAGGACAAAGAATGGGGCATTCTTTCCTGTGATGTACTCATGGCATATTTCTTTTATGCTAGTGCAAAATACTTGGCTTCTTCTTAGTGGCAATCCTTTAACAACCAAGCTTTCCTCTGCCCCAGCTTTAAATTCCTGGCAAAACACTAAACTTTTGATATGGGCCTTTTCCTCTTGCTTTTCAATGTAAACCTAAGTAAAATCAGCAAGTGGTATCTATGCCACAGTCCATTAGGTTGATTTGACCTTTTCTCTACCAGATTAATCAGTCTACCACCCTTAATCTCGCTGTCCCACAAAGTCTTAGAATATGATTTAAAATAAACAAATGTTCTGGAAAAGCATAACATATATATTCTCAAGCCCAATTGTCAATGGCATTCTTATTCCCAACTGAAGCATTCTGAGACTGGTTTTTAGTATCTGTATTTCTAGCATCATTCTGGTCTTCTGAGTTCTAACCAGAATTTCCCATCATTCTTGTCCTTCAACACCCTATGGTTTCTTCAGACAGCATCTCCATACCTCTCCAAACACTTCCTGTAAACTGATAGAAAGGATTCTTAACTGCACAGTTAGGTGTATTCCTCGCAATTGCTCTAGTCCTGGTACTAAGATCTTTGTTATTTTCTCATGGCTGGGACAAAATGTCTGACACAGTTTAAAGGAGAGGGTTATTTGGGTTCGCATTTCAGAGTCAAATCTCTTCAGTCCTTGCATAGTCAGGAGCATGATGGAAGGGCCTACACGGTAGGAGACACCATGCTATCATGTACACATCATGACATCAAGGAACCACGGGTAAAGAGAGGAGTCAGGAAGGGAGATGTATCAGTCAGTGTTGTACTAGAGAAACAGATATAACACAAGACATATAAATATATAAGTAATTATGAGATGACTGATGAGGATCAGCCACAGAATTGGATGAGGAAGTGTGCAAAGAGTGGCAGCACACTGGAGAACCTTTGGTTCAAGTCTAGAGTTCACTGCAGGGTCCTATTCAAGCTCATATCATAAGGCCAATTGGTCTGCAATGGAAGGCTAAAGAGTCTACACCAGAAGGCTGCAGGACTCAAAGAGGAAGTCAAAGAGTCTATGCTAGGAGTTAAAGAGGAATTCAAAAGCCTGAAACCTCCAGATCCCAGTTTTTACAGCTTCTGCCTCCTGCCTCAGGTGTAATAGGAAATGTTTTTATGCTTGTCTTGTAAGCACAATGTATGTATCTACATAATGTTCCCATTAACTTCTGCCTGACCTAGTTAACTTCTGTCTTGTACCCAAAATCCTCTAACTTCAAGAACATGACACCATCAAAACCCCTACTTCCGTACAATTTTGCTTTGCTCAACCCTATCCCAACCCACCTTAAACTAGAGTATAGACCTTTCCCTGCTCTGTTCCTTGGGGCCCAGAATTCAGGATACATAGCTCCCCTGAGTCAGCCTGGCTAATAAAAGACTGTAGCTTTCTCCACCTCTTCAAGTGCTTTCTCTGCTTCTTGTGTCAGGAGATGACAACCAAGCTGAAGGTGAAGACTGGAGCTTCTCCAAAGAACAGAAGCAAGTGTGTCCTTCCTCACTTCTCCTTTTTACCCTAGGGTGTGTGTCCTCTAGGCCCTGGTGTACAGAATTACTGAGCTGAATTAGTGAAGCTTCTAAACTTCTCACTATTGCCCATTAAAAGAGATATACCCTTGCCAGGCACGCCCCCCAGTGAACCACCTCTTTTGACCAGATCCACACCTCCTAACCATAACACCCCATAGACTAATCATCCTTTAAGTATATGAGGCTTTGGGGGCTATTTTAGACATAAATGTATCATCAAGCACTGCCAATCAGAGAGCAGGCAAATAAAAAGAGTTCAGCCACTGCTTTCAGCCCTATCTGCACTTCAAATCCAAGTAGGTCTCTGCCAGCCTCAGGGGTTCCAATCTAGTCAATGGCATCTGGGGCTCAGCCACTAGGTGTATCCTAAAGCGCCACACTGATATTTAATAGGCAGCCCAGGCTGAGAACAACAACCCAAAAGCAAAACCATTGATATCAGCAGGCTCCCAGCCGAGCCCACCCTTAGATCGAGTGTCAAGTTACCCTCCTTTCTGTGATTGCTTGGATTCAGGATGCCTGGAAGAAGAGGTTGTGAATGAAGAGCAAGCTCCAGGGGTAAACAAACCGGAAGGCAGTTCTCTGTTGCATTTTCTTCGAGGCTTAGTGGCCCTGCCACTCAGATCTGTGCGTGCCTTTCTGAAATAGTCAATCAGCTGCAGGCACATGAAACGAGATCATCACTCCTCTGGCACCAGCTTCGTTTTCCGACGCCTCTGAAAGAAGCAGGTCCTCTTATCTCCAGAATGTTTTTCTAGAAACCTCGGTCCCTACTGAGTAAGGTCACCGGTCCGCAATTTGCATCCATCACACCTTCTGTGAAGCGGGGAGGACCTGGCCCCCTCTGTTTTCCAGCTCTGGGGAAACAGATTTCTTCTTAAGCTTCACACAATACATTGTATTAAATCCTTTCAGCAGGGTTTCCATGGCTATGTGAAAGGAAAATCATACGGTAATTGTTTTAAATAATACAGCCAGGCAAGCTGGAGAGTACATCTTAATTTTTTGTCATCTGTGCCGCACTCTTGTTTGTATGGAAATGCTCCCGAGGCAGGGGAAAGGTTTCTGCATTCACTGAGAGGCGCTTGGAGAATGCAGCACAGGGTCAAATCAAATACAGACTGAAATAAACAGACCTGCAGTGTCCCCGCACCCCATGCTCTGTCCATTGAGCCCCGAGCCTGGGTTACTTATTTTAAGTGGGAATTGTATGACATCTATTTATCTCTTTGATACATGGGCACCAAATTAACACTCCCTCTACAACCATGACCCCTGTTTCCCAAACCCTAACCTTCAATAGATAGGTGGATGTTTGCCCTAGACAAAGATGATGGCTGTGCATACATTTGCCCTTGCTATCGGGACAATTTTGTCTATTTGGGCCCTTGCAGTAGTCTTAGTCCAAGCCTAGAAGTCATGGTCTTCAGACTTGACTGTGTGGAGTTCAGGTCCACAGTGCATCAACCAGCCTCTTCCAAGTTGATTCACATCTCTAACATTTTATCTGCAAAATGAGGATGATACCTATACACCAAGAGACTCTGCATCTCAAATCAGGCAAAAGATCTAAAGTGTTTACCCTACATTTGACCATACTAGTGATAAATGTGTGGTATACGCTTTTTTTTAATGTATTTGGTACAGGGTCTCATTACACAGCTCAGACTCATAGTGATCCTCCTGTTTTCAGCCTCCCCAGTGCTGGGATTACAGCATGTGCCACCATGCCAGGTCTTGGTGGCCAGCATGTGATGCCAGGGATCAATCCCCAGTCCCTGCAGTTGCCTAAACAGGTGCTTATTCCGCTGAGCTATCCCTCCAGCCCTTAATATAGGCTTTCTTAATGAAACCATTTTACCATTTCATTACCATTTTTATTATTTGATAGGTTGTAGGACCGCTACAACCTACACCTACCCACATAACACTAATGCCACTCTGATGGCTGTTGCCTGTCTGACATCGAGATTAAATTCCATAAATACTACTAAGCTCCTTGCATATGTCACAGAGCTTGCTAAGTGCTGAAACATGGAGAAAGAAAGCCTGGTTCCCATCCTGAAGAAGTTCTTAGACCACAACCAAGACCCTCACCAACCCTTGGATACACATCACACTCAGGTTGTGATTAGGCCACATTGTACGACTGCTTTACAAGGAAACTGACTCAAGCTACACAGTCAGCTGGGTAAAGAAGAACTCTATACTGTCCTTGACCAAAAAAAGTCATCTTGGGTCCTATGAAGCCAATTCAATTTCCAAACTAAAATGCAATTCAAGTCCTTCAGCCAAGCAACAAAGAGAGTTCAGGGCAGACTTCACCTGAACTTAATTCTTTGAGCACAGCTAATTTTGTTGAAAGCCTCATACAAGGGATGGGAGGAGGTGGGAGGGAGAAGATCCACAAGATTGCTTGGCAGACCTGCCAACATTGGAAGCAAAGGACATGGCCTGCTATTTGAACTCTGTGGAAGTTTATTCTAGCTTTCTTTAAAAACCATTCTAAGCATGGATAATAAAGAATAATAGGACACCCAGCCGAAAAAAGATTTGTCCAAATGGAAGTCATTTTTGGAACCAAAATCCAGACATGGATGAGATGCTTTGCTTTCCATCTGTACCTATAGGAGATACTCAGTATTCTCTCTCTTTCCCTCCCTCCCTCCCTCCTTCTTCTCCCTGTCCTTTTCCCTCTCACTCTCTCTCTCCCTCTCCTTCTTCCTCTCCCTTCCCTTCCGTGCCCCTCTCTCTCCAGACTTCAAGGGAGCATAGACCAGATCTACCAGATCCCAGGAGATGAGCTTCATCATGGGCCATGCAGTAGCCCCTAGAAGCCCATGAGGACCTGCTATTAGTGTCCCTGGTGCATGGCCTCTGTTTGCAACTCACTCTTCCCAAACCAAGCTCATGCCTTATTTGTTGCCCTTTGAGAATTCTGTCAGAGGTAGAGCAGAACCAAGGCCAGGACACAGGCCCCACCTCTGCACTCCCACATTATCCTTTAATGTGGAACTCACCCTCTGATCATACTTCCTGTTCAGTACTCTGTCTTCCCCAGCAGCCTATCTTCATGAGCCCCTTGGGGAGGAAATGCCTTGGTGTATCATGTGTCCCCTGGGCATAGCCTGGTACATGAAAGTCTAATAAATGGGTAGCTAACAAGTGGACACTTATGTGAAAAAATGAGCAAGTGACAAAGCTCATTGACCACCTCAGTGTGATGATGTGTTGGGCATCAATTTGGTGCTTCCCTAGGCTCTCTGTTGGAGTCCAACCTCTAGCTTTGCACTCACTGTCTTACACCCACATGCACACCTAGTGGACACCACCATCCTAGGCCTATAGGACCACCTTCTCTTTTCTCTTGAGGCCAAGAAACCCCAGCTATCACTGTGACAAAGACTGGATCTATTCACTGCTTATTAAGCCTTTTATGAACCAGGCCTGTGCCACTCCTGGGTCGACAAATTCCATGTGTAGAATCATAACTACTATTTTTAAAATGGTCATATTTCTTGTGACCCCAAAAACTCTCAAGCAAGCATCTCTAATGACTCAAAAATTTCCTCCTGGTTGCATAGCAAGCCACTCAAAACAACAATTTGTTATTTTTCATGGTTTTATGAACTGACTGGGTTTGTCTGGGTGGTTATTACTTGAGGTTTTCTTTTTTACTCCTCTTTATTGGTTATTCAAATTGATGGGTTTCGTTCTGACTGATTCATACATACGATAACATACTTCGATCATTTTCACTTGCGGTTTTCCTCAGAGCCCAGTCAGATGTAGCTGCAGCTGTACCTGTGTGGGGCTTCATGGGGATGCTGAAGAGAGCTCACACAAGCGTTGGCTGGTCCTGCATGTGGTTGGGAGCACAGGCAGCACACTTGGGTATGGCTTCTCCATGTGGCTTGGACTTCTCCCAGCACTGGTTCCAGGAGGGAGTACTTCAGAGTGAGCCTGCCAGAAGATCCAGAAGAATATCCCTGTGACCTAATCTCAGAATATACAGAATCTGATGTCACTGCACTGTATTCATTGAACAAGTCACTGCAACTGCTCAGCTTCAAAGAGAGGAGAATTATAGCCCATCTTTCAATGGATAGAGAATCTCTATCCCTCCATTTTAAAAAAGTACTAGGTTATGAAAAATATGGGCCACTTCAGCACACTGCATTGATGCTGATTCTGTTCCCAAGACCATCTTGTTATTTCTTACTTATAAATACAGATATATATTATAATTTCATATATTTATATTCCATATCTACATGTATGTGTATACGTGAAAATCTGCAAATATACAGATATAATTCGTCATTCTTCTGAGCTTTAAACCATCTAATAAATCTTTAGCAATTTTTGGACACATAAATGCCAGCGTTGACCGTGGCTCTGCGAAACCATTTTCCTTGAACCCAGATCAGGAAAACTGCTTCTCTTTGCACAGTTCCCCAAGAACAATTAGCCACCTGAAGCAAAGAGGAAAAGACCCAGCCAAACATGTTTATAGTCTTGATCACTGCTGCTAAGCGGCAAGACCAGAATGCAAGTCTAGGTCTAATTAAACACTTTATTAGCCATTGATCTTGATGGTTCGATAGCTGCAGTCCACTTTCTGTTGTCTGCATCTTTCAGAATGGCTATTCGGTATGGATGGAAGAGTGCAGTTGGTGGTTGTCCACTACACTTCCTCTGCCTCTATCAACACAGAAGTATGAGGCTTGGGGAGAAGGGCAAGAAGGAAAAAGCACAGCAAGGGTTGGTACAATCTTAAAAGTATGTTTAGGGCTGAAGAAAATATGCTACCTGTGCAGATGACCATTTGCCAAAGTCTTCTCATCCTGCTGTGAGGCAGTACAGTTTAGTAAGAAAAGATATAAGCTCTAGAACCAACAGCTTCAATGCTTTTCCTGGCCCTTGCACTCAGTGTGTCACAAGAGCCATGTTATTTGCTGTCTTTTGACCTCATTTCTTCATTCTCAAGACTCACCCTACTTCTGCTATTGGAAGCATGGAATTACTTGGTTACTTCCTCTTTCTGGAAACACTGATAGTGCCAACGAAGTCCAGAGCGCTGACTAAGGATGCATAATCACAGAGGTTTACCTTAAGGGACAGCATCTCAGCTGAGCGTGGAGTGACAAGAAGAACCCCACAGACTTGTAGCAGTCACAGTGGGTGTATTGGTTTCCTGTGGCTGCTTAATAAATTGCACAAACTGAGTAGCTTGGAATAAGAAAAATGTACTCGCTCATAGCTTTAGAAGCTACCAATCCCAACTCGAGGTGGCAGGGTAGACTCCCTCTGAAGACATTCAGGAAGAACACAGTCCTTGCTGTTTCCAGCTCCTGGTGGCCCCAGGTGCTCCTTGGCTTGCGGCTGCATCACTCCACAATCATGCCTCCATGGTCTCCTTTTCTGTGTGTGTTTACACCCGTACATCTATCTGAAAAGATGTGTGTGGTGCATTTGCTTCCCTGGATAAGCCTTTCCTGTCAAAGTCCCTAAGCACATGGTTTGGCCAAGTAAGGTAATAGTCACAGGTTTGAGGATTAGCAGGCAGTCATACCTTTGGAGGGCCCCAATCAACCTACTATAGTGCACTACTCAGAGACTAAAAGGGAAATCAGATTGTAGTAGAGTCTTTTCAACCTGGGAGGGTTGAGTCCTACAAGAAGAAGCCATTGGAAGTCACAAGCTGCATTCATCCTGGTATCTGTGTTACTGTGATCACCCTTGCTACTCTGTAAAGAACAGAACTGGGGAGAGTGCGGAGAGGGTGTCAGTAGTGGCAGCGAAAGCCTAGTTCAGAGGCCATTGTCAACCTGAAAACTCGGCTATGAAGGTAATCTGACATTCTCAGTGTAGAATAGAGGAAAATAATTCTTTGCTAAGACTGCAACACAATATTACTGGCAGGAATAGTCTCTTGACGAGGTAAACTAAGGCTACAACCTGTAAAACAAGACTGTGTTCTGCCTCGCTTTATTTTACCTTTTGCTTCGTGATTTACTGGCATAAACTCATGTTCCCGGTATCTGAAGACTGATGGCATGTTTTTAGGGTCAGGCTCTCAGAGGGGCACTAAGCTCAAACATTTGGTTAACTGAGGCCAGAAAGAACAATCGCATACCAGTCGCACAAAAGTAAACATATTTGCAGTGGGGGGCAAGTGGGTGAGCAGTAGTCTGGCTACTTAGTTGGGGCTGCTCTAGCAAACCACCACAGCTGCTTCCCTGCCAGCAACAGACATTATTTCTCGGGTTTGGATGTTGGAGGTATGATGCCATGAAGCCCACTTGATCAGGGCCTGCCAAGGGCCATCTCTGGCTATAGATGGCTCCCTTCTCCTTATAATCTCACCTGATAGAAAGACAGTAAGTGTTTAGTCTCTCACGACAAGGGTACTGATCACACTTATGAGCATGCTGGTATCCTCATAACCTAATCATCTCCCAAAGGCTCTGCTTTGAAATAGCATCGCATTGAGATTAGGGTTCCAGGGCCGGCCTAATAGCTCAGCAGATTAAAGTGCCTGCAAGCAGGCACAGGGGCTGGGGGCTCGATCCCCAGGCCTGCAGTGCCAGCCCTGCCCCCAGGGCACCCTGAGAAGGCAAATGAGGGTGTGGTGGTGTGTGCCTGTAATCCCAGCTCTTGGGAGGATGTAAACGGGTGGATCACTATGACTCTGATCTAGTAGTAAGACCCCGAATGCTCTGTAGACCCTAAAATATGAGAGAGAGAGAGAGATATTAAGCTTCCAGCATATGAATGGGGAGCAGTGTGCAGTCCATCTGGCTTCCCTCCCACCACCACCCCAGGCCCTACAGACCTCTCTAGTGATGTGAAGTTTCCCCCCATCTGATTCAGTAGCTTACTAGTTTAGAGATGTGTGCAAACAGAAGACTGTTTTTGCGATCGAACATGCAATACTCTTTCTCATCTCCAGACCTCCCCCCCAGAAAATGTCTCTTTTGAGCACAGATCTCTGAGGTCTTACCCAAATACATGAATTTTCATGAGCTTAAAACTGCCACAGTATCCTACTTCCAATGCAGGAAGATCACATACTTCACATCCACCTTGGGCAACTTAGTGATGTAGTGAGAGCTGATCTCAAAATTAAAAAAAAAAAAAAAACAACATTGTAAAGGGGTGGGAATGCAGTTCAGTGCAAAGGCCCTTGGTTACAATCTGAGGACCACACACAAAAAAGCGAGTATTGGCTCCAACAACTCTCTGGCTTGGTCGTGCACATAGAGAAAGGGAAGAGGGACCTACAGGATTAGAGGCCCACTGTGTGCAACACATCTTCTCTCCTGCCTCTATTGCAGAGACTGCTGGGGTCCCCTAGGGTTCAATAGTGCCTCTTTTCCCATGAAATCAAGAATGAGACCCCCCTAACTGCTGAAAGACATCAGGTAATATGCAGGATATTCATGTGAATAATGAACCTTTTAGTAGAAGTGTGTCCCAAGGGGATGGGGATCTAGCTCAGTAGCTTAAATGCCTGCCTGCCAAGTGCAAGGTGGTCACACAGTCATTGTCAGGACACCCTTGGAAACTTCCATCTACCCGAGATTGGTGTGGGCCCCCAGTTTTTTGTGTCATATGCACTTTCCAAGTGAGAATTTTTATCACGTTCTGAAGTTGTGTAACATAATGATAAATTTTCTTCTGTACGCCTTGTATCTAAATATTTAACTTCTTCCAATATCAAAAACACATTCAGAATTGGACATTTCTAGCATCTTCATTGTCACATAATCTAGAACTCCATCCCTGTACCTGATATTTGAAAGCTCTCCATCAAAGGATATTGTATTTATCTGTTAGAGTTTAGGGTCTCTGAAGAAATTTATCCAGGCTATTTATAATGACTCCCTGCAAAATTGTCTTGCCTGAATTATAAATCAATGTGAAGTCTTCAGCTTTCATAAAGAATGAGTATTAAAGGTTCCATTTGTCTGCATCTTTTGAAACATATTGTGTTCTTTGCTATTACTTGTAAAACACAATTTTCATGCAATAAATTTCACATAGAATTTAGAGCTAGAAAAAAATTAAAGACATCCATTCAGACAGAATTGAGACAAAATTCTTCATTTTCTTTCTTCCTTTTTTTTTCTTTTAAATTCTGTTTTGTTGTCGTTTTGCAGTTTGGAGGTCAAATATTGAAAGAATAAAATAGCCACAGATACTAAAATATTTACATCTCTCTTTCCTTTATTTTATCTTTTTATTGGCCTCCAGCTGTCTTAATCATTTTCTGGTGGCTGGGACAGAATACTAACATGATTTAAAGAAGAATTTATTTTGGCTCATAGTTTAGTCTACAGTTAGCTAGCTCCAAAGCAGAATGATAGGGCAGAGAGCCCTGGCAACGGAAGGCTGCCCACATGGCGGCCAGGACGGGAGGCGACAGGGAGGGAAATATGCCCTCACTGGTCAGCGCCGGGACTCACTTCTAACCAGCTGCTGAGCTCTAGTGGAGAAACCCACTGATGAATGTCGTGCCCCCATGATTCAGTTATCTGCCAACTCTGAGTAGGAGGCCTTAGGAGGCAAAGCACAGATCCACAGCACCGCATTCTTTTTTCAGAACTGGGGATTGAATTCAGGCCCTTGCGCTTGCCAGGGAAGTGCTTATTCCACT
>NDGM011161323.1:0-12217 GCA_002564305.1 Octomys mimax | reverse complement strand
TCCTCCTCCTCCTCCTCCTCCTCCTCCTCCTCCTCGTCCTCCTCCTCCTCCTCGTCCTCCTCCCACGGATTGAAATCAGGCCCTTGTGCTTGCCAGGCAAACACTTATTCTACTGAGCTATTTCCCTGGCCCAAAGTTATTTTTCTTGAAAATTTTAAATAAATCTGTTCTTAATTTTTGAGACATTCTTTATTTCAAAAATATCAAAATATACTACTTAAAAGAGCACCCAGATTCTGCAGCATCTTGTACAAACTAATGTGGCACAAGAATGATGCTTGAAAAATAGTTTTATGTTTTTAAATTATTATAAATATAGAAAATTATAAAAATATTATATAAAGTATTATAAACATAATGTGGTACTATTATCATTCTACTGGTTAGCTTTAAAATGAATATAAATATAATTTCCTATTCACATTTGGCCCCTGTTCCAAGCATCATGGCTTCTAAATTTCTTATTATGAATCTTATTAATTTTGAAAGAGCAAGGAATGAAAAAAAAATGTATATATGTATACATATTCCATACTATGTACACAAAACATATGTAATTCTATTGTCTATAATTCACATTGCAATATCTAAAATAAATCATGCATGGTATAAATATGTACATGAATTATATACATTTTATTTCAAAAGTAATGGAAACTATATGTTTTAATGTGATTTACATTAAAGCTCAGCATCAAGTCCTTAATTATCTCATATTCTTAAACGCTTAAGTGCTCTGTTTGGCTGGGAAAATGTAATGCGTGAAATGGAAATGCTTGGTTGTTAAGAATGTTTTGGAGAAATTGCTTACAGACATGAATCATACATGTTACGTAGAACTGTATATGTTACTTATAATCTACTTAACTCACTCACTTCAATATCTCTCTGTATCAAAAGTTTCCTAATATTCATGTCTGTAACATAACAAGCTTAGTTTTTGTATTATAGATTTAGTATCATATATTAATAATGGATTACCTTCCAGCTGGTGTTTATTGGGTGACTACTATGAACCAAATAATAATATAAGCATTAAAGACTAAATACTAAGGATGGGATGACAAAATATCTCAGTGGATTAAAGCATCTGCTTAGGCAGACACGGGGACATGGAGTTTGATCCCTGTGCCTGCCAAGCTGGCTGTGCTCCAGGTGAGCACTGAGACAGCAAGTGAGACTGAGCGGGGTGGTGCACGCCTGTAATCCCAGCACTTGGGGGGCTGTAAACAGGACAATCACTACGAGTCTGATCTACACCTTGATACTCTATAGACACTGTAGACCCTGTCCTAAAAATAAAAAAAAAATAAAATTAAAATAAATAAATAAATACTAGACAAAATAAACCCGTCACTCTCTTTATGCAATTTACAGTCTTAATAATGATAAAATAAGCATTCAATTTAGAATTCCACATAGAGATATCTGTTCAAACATTTACATATATCACTAGCTACGTGACTGCTGAATTCATGGTCCTACTCAGTGTGTAGTACTACGATGATCTGTTTTTCACTCTCAGCAGTTCTGACACTCATGTACATGTGTCTATGTACTCTCATACTAACTAACATTCCAGCGCTCCAGACAAAAAATAGTGCACGACGATTTAACTCAAATCTTGCACAAACTAGCAGCGTTGCTGCAGCACGCATAGCATCTCAGCTGCCTCACAGGATGGCACCGCCTGCACATGCCAAGAGCAAGTGTGGGTCACTGCACTCCTCACTGACTGGCTGAATATTGATAAAGTCAGTGGGGCAGCACTGTAATCCTCTCTTCAGGTTTGACAAATTGTTAGAATGTCTCTCGTTCAGAGAAATACTTAAAATTACTGATTAATGATAAAGGAACAGCAGTAGTGCAGCTAAAAGCAAAGGTTCAAATGGCAAGTAAGAGGGCAGGGGATAGGGAATCTCCCTGGGCTTTCAGTGCATACCATCCTTTCAGTACTTAGCTGTAACTCCTGAACATGAATGCTGCCTGAGAGCTCTTATGCATGGTTTTTATAGAGGCCTTATTTTTTGACATAGCTGATTAAGTCGTTGGCCATGGGATGACTGGCAGGGGGCTGAAAGCACCAATATGTTCATTACATTGTTTTTTTTTTTCTGCCAACCACTCCTCTGTCTTTCTGTAAGCTACCCAGAAGCCCAGCAAGTCATAAACTCAAATACAGCTGAAAATGACTTGTTATAAACGAAAGATGCTCTGTTTGTTCCTCCTTATCACTCAGTAAACTCTGAGGTTTTAATAACACTTGTATCAGGAGGCAGGGATAAAAGCCAAATCCCTATTCTTATTATATCACAATATCACAATGTGGGAGTGCAGATATGAATTCTATGAGCCAGTAAAGGCTCAGCTGAGACCTGAAAACCAGGTAAGAGCTGATTAGGCAAATAGGAAAATGAATTATATTTTTGATGATAGAGAAAACATCATTAAGGAATTGAGGGACTTTAGCTATTCGAGAAACTAAAGGATCCATAGTGGCTCGAATGCCTGGATTCCAAGAGAACGAGAGAGCTACTATGCGATTTATAGGAAGGTATCCTAATACATGGCGTATTAAAGGAACATGTTAATGTTTTGCCTTAATTATGATTATAGTGAGGAATATATTGGGGAATTTTATGGTTAACTTAGGAGAAAGCGTAATAAAGTTATTAGTTTATTTCTGTTTTGTCTGAAATGGAAAATGGAAAAGCAAAGCAAGGTAAATTGTTATGAAAGTAGTCTAGACAAAACTTAATGCTAGTTAGGATAAAAACTGTGGTGACAGGAGACAGAGCGAGGAAGGTAAAGAGAATAAATCTTAATTTTATTAGGCGTGCATAAGGTAGCTTCCCTATGGGTTAGATGTAGGGCTTGGTCAACAGCATGATATTGGCATATTTGTCTTAAAAAGCTATCACCTTACTTTCCTTGTTTCATGTAGTCTTCTCCTATTTCAAAAGCTAACTTTGGTGAATTCAATTGTAAATTTCTCATAGTCTGCTTTACTTTAGTAAGCACATAATCAGAGGAGTGCTCAAGATGTGGCTCAGCCACCATGAATGCCAAGGTCTTAAATAAAGCAAAGTTAATAAGGAGCTCCAGGTTCTTAAATGCAAAGCTCCTTTCCCAGACTCCATTTTAGCCATCATATCTGCAATATTTAATATAGTTGGCCAGAGTCTCTCTCTATAGTATATTTGAATCTATTAGCTATCATGATTATATTAGTCAGTGGTCACTAGAGGAAACAGATTTAATATAAGATATACAAATACATAAGAAGTATATGAAATTACAGATGGATTACAGTGGATAGCTGTAGAGTTGAATGTACAAGACAGACATTCAAGACACTATGGACTCCATTAGTTTCTCAAATCTTCAGTTTCTTAAAAATCCCTCAATTCATTAATGATGTTTTCTCTATCATCAGAAATGGAATTAATTTTCCCATTTTCCTTAAATTTACTAGTTAATTATAAAAGAACAGCATTGGTGCAGCTAAAAGGAAAGGTTCAAATGGCAAGTAAGAGTGTTGGAAGTATGGAACTTCCCTGGGCTTTCTGTTCCCACCGTACTTTCAGTACTTTGCTGTAACTACTGAGCATGAACAGTGTCTGAGAGCTCTTACGCAGGGCTTTAATGGAGGTCCCATTACTTTGACATAACTGATTAAGTCATTGGCATCTGATTAAAGGGGGATGAAAGCACCATCCCTTTAACTACATGGTTGTTTTTTCCGCCAACTGCTCCTCCCTCCTTCCAGAAGCCCAGCAAGTCATCATAAGCATAAACTCAAATATAGTTGAAAATGACTTACTGTAAACAAGACATGCTCTGTTTGTTCCTCCCTTACCACTCAGTAAACTGAGGTTTTAACACTTGTATCAGGAGGCAGGCAGTGTAAAAAGTCTAGGTGTGCCGTAGGGATTTCAGAGATCCAACTGAAGGCCTGGAGCACAGCCCTGTGTCCCTTGAGAGTCCACACTAGGAGGCTGAAGGGTCTTCAGTAGAAGGCGGAAGGAATATGTCGGAGGCCAAAGAGTCTGTGCAGGAAGCCAGCAGATGACATCCAGCATGAAAACAAAGACTGGAACTGCTCTGAAAACAAAACACAAAAAAACCCAGAATCTGTCCTTGTTTTCCTTTTATACCATTCAAGTGAGAACCCTCTTTTGGGTGTGTCTATACCCAGAATCGTGGTGGGTCTATTTAATTGAGCCTTACTCACATTAACACAACAAACCATCACAATGATAATCCAAATAAAGTCCCTGACTATGGAAGTTGTCCACATCCCAATCTTATAATGTGTAAATACATCAATTAGCTAGGTAAAAGCAATACTGCAGATATGGTTATGTTACAGGGAGCGTGTTGAGATGGGAAGATTATTGGGAGTTTTCTTGGTAGAAACAGTGCAGCTTTGAGGGTCTTGCTCTGCAATGCAGAGCAATGCAAAGATGGTCAGAAAAAGGGAAAGCAATATGACAACAGAAACAATGGTCCTGTCTACAGCCATACCAGCTTGAATGCGCCCGATCTCGTCTGATCTCGGAAGCTAAGCAGGGTCGGACCTGGTTAGTACTTGGATGGGAGAAACAATGGTCCTAGTGATGCAGGGCCAAGAGTGATGAGTGTGGGAAAGCGCTAGAAGTTGGAAAGTCAGGAAGCACATTTCTCCCTAGAACTTTCAGAAGCACTCTAGGCCTGCCAGCCCACTTGATATTCACAACAATTCTGTAGTTATTATCTTACACTCAGTGTAAAATTAATTTTGAAAAATATCCTTTAAAAATGCATGCAAACTCTTCTTATATTCTCTTCCTTTTCTACAGCTATATTTATATAAATTCTAAAAGCCTCTAAACTGGATTATTAATTGCTTTACATTTCCAGTTTTTGAATTTTCTCTATAATCCAGGTTCCCAAAATTGAAGAGATTTTAAAATTGAGGAAGAAATTATTCTATGTCTATACATAAATCCTTATCTTGCAAGCCAAACAAATATTCTTACTATGATCTACAATTTCTACAAAATTTCATGTGAGATGCTAAGGTTAGAAAATTGTAATAGATAATGCCTAAAATATATGCACAATATCAGGAGCTTCTGATATAATACTAAAGCAAAAGCTAGTTTCAAAAGAACATATGCAAACTGATATTATCAACTTTGCCTTCTGAATGATTCCAATTTTTTCCATGACAGTTACTAAAATGAGAAAGTATTGAAATATACATCATCATAAACTGTGCTGGGGAATATTGGGCCCTAGGTGGAAGCTTGAGAAGCCCATTGACCTAAGCCACTACCCAGCCCAGGTTACTCTATGGTTAAATAAACTTCCTATTTGCGCAAATGAAAAATAAAGCTTCAAAAAAAACCATATGGTAATCTTAATTGTACATTTATTTTGTAACTAGGACAACTAGATGCTGAGAGCTTAGAAACATCCTCAAGTTATGAATTAAGGAACACACAATGCTGTAATTTATGACTTTATAGTTATAACTTCATATGTGTATAATTACATAACTTACTAGCGAGTACATGATCTTGTTACATTAGACAAACATTTTCAATATCTTCAGATAAAAGCAAAGCATTCATTATTTTCAACATTTCTAGAAGTAAAATATCTTGTCTAAGGAACGTCAATCTAGTAGCCAAAAACAAAACTAGAATGCAGGTTTTCAGATTATTATTCTACTTAATTTTCTACTATTACAGAACAAATTCTTGTAATGAATCACACCACATGACCTGAAATATCGAGAGCAGTGATTTCTTCTCAATCTCCTTCTCAGGTTATGAAGGAGCCCAAAGAACACATTCCCTAAGAATAGAAAAGAAAGAACCAGGCTCATTATTACATTTTATTGATGTGGAAGCATATTTTGCATTACAATTAAACTCAAATATCACTACTTCATTTAACATTTTTTCTTCAAGCAGGAAATTTAAATGTCTATTAATGATACAATAAAAAAGTACAATTGCTTTTATGTTTAATAAAGTACTATCTATAATATTTTATTTATATAGTATTATCCTTTCCATTTTAAGCTAGAAGATATAAAATAATTCTCATTTATATTAGTATTCCTTAGATAGTCTTTTAGAGAGAAATCCTAGGGAGATTGGAATAAGTCCTCAAATCATGAATACTAAGTAGATTCAATGCTGCGGAGCTCAGAGCTGCTTCTGAAAACTAGGTTGGCAGTAAAATAGATGATTAGCACTGTGAGTTTTTAGGAAAATTTGTTTATTCCTTCTAAAGAAAATTCTATCTTTTCATTTTTAAAGAATTATTTATTAGGGCACATTTAACCATCATAATGTCATAGGTTCTCTCAAAGCCCATTTCTGCAACTGTCTAGATATGGGACAGTGATCAAGTTAATTAAACTCTTTAAGACTCAGTCTTCACCTCTGTAAACTTCCTAATGGGGTAGTTGTGATTATTAGATGATCAGATTTTACATGGCACACAGTACTGAAAAAATATTATTATCAATTGTATACCGAACAGACACAAGAGAACAATATTTTCATTCCCTCGCACTAAATCCCCCATGTCCTCCCCCATGTCCTCCCCCATCTCTCTGCTACATGTTCCTTCACTGAACCTTAACTAGGAGCCAAAGTGTAAAGATGACCTCCACAGCCTCCAGACTAACTGCTTTGAGACTGCACCAATAATCTCAAACACAGGTCCCCAACTGGTAGTCTGAATACTCTCTACCCAAGAAGAAGGAACCTACAACCTGAGCCAAAGCTCTCTGGCATGCATTGTCTTTCTTGCCTTGTGTTATGGTTTAGATATAGAATGTCCCCAAATGGTTCATAGGTTCAGAGGCGGGCTTCTGGAAGGTGAATGGATACTGGGGGTAAAGATCTGACTTGCCGTTCAGACAGGGGGGCTCATATCAGAAGAGAGGATCACAGAGGATAAGACCTGGAAGCTGTGTGTCCCTCCCCAGCCCCTCCCCTGCTCTGCCTGAGTCCGGGCTATTGTGCCATGAGCCACTTTCCTCCATGGTCCTTTCAATGCCCTATGTCTCTGAGCAAACTGACCATGGACTAAAAAATGCAAGGCAAAATAAACCTCTTCACTAAGTTGTTAGTGTGGTATCTGGGTATCAGTGAGGATGAAAATGACTAAGATACCCCTTAAAATTGTAAGCATACTCCCTCTAAGCAAAATTAGTCTTCAGCCACTTCTATATGCATATTGGTTATTGAATTTTCTTCAATTTTAGTTATCAAAACAATAATTTTTATAACACCTTCCACTACAAGATAAGTTCACTAAAAGGTAAGATGTTAGTTGTTTGTTGCTGTTGTTTTAGGGGACAGAGTACTGGGAATCACACTCAGAACCTCACACTTGCCAAACAGGCACTGCACCTCTGAGCTAAATCCCCAGCCATAATTATTTTTAATATTTTTACTTCCTATAGCTCCAGAGCTCAGAATACTGACTGGCACCTGAAAGATGCCACATTTATATATGTAAAGTGAAGGGATAAGTATCTGTAGTATGCCAGTAACTGTGATAAGCAGAGGTGATATTATAAGGAGTGTAAACAAGGCTTATCGCTTGTGAGCCTGACTCATCAGTCTCATCAGTAAGGGCTGCAGAAAAGTAAACAAGAAATTACAGGCTTTAATGGCAAGAGCAATGAAGCATGCTGAATATCACCAGGTGGGTGAGCGTGGTGTTGGAGTGTGTGAACATTTGTGAGAGTGAGGATATTGGTTGCCTAAAGATGTCAGCCACTTCTTGAGTCATATGCCTTGAGTCCAAGTAGTCAAAAGTCAAATGAGATAGATAGATAGATAGATAGATAGATAGATAGATAGATAATATGCAAATGGATTATTGGAAAAAATAACATGAAGTTTTTGGGGTAGTATTTCATCCTGAAAGGAAGAAATAATGAGCAAAATGAGAAAGTGATCCAAGCAGATACAACAAAAACAACAACAGCAACAGCAACAAAAACCATATGCAAGCAGAGTTCAGTAGTTTCTACAATTTACCAGGGGTACCTTAAGAAAGAAAGAGTTAGCAGAACCTATGTCTTCAACCGGAAACAATGATGATTAGAACATAGGTTATGAGGGCAAGAGATGTAGTTGAAAAAAAAAAAATGGTTTCTAAGAATAAAAGGGCGTTATTGCCATGTTTAGTAGTTCAGACTTAATCTTAAGGCCAGTGAAAACGTTTTAAGCAAAGGTGCAATATTATGTAATGCATTTTTACTTTTGAACACTAATCAGGACAGTAGCGCAGAAAATTGCTCTCAGGCAGGAGCAGAAAAAAAAAAACATAGAAAGTCTGTGAAAAATTCACAGGAGTTCTTGTAAGAGGAGGTGGGAAATATAAATGAAAGAAGGAGAATGAGCAGATGAAAGAATTATTTAGACTTAATTGTAACCACTTTAAAAATAGTTTTGACTACAAACCAAAACAGAAAATGTATTTAGTGACATTTCTCCATGGGAAAAGTAAAGCAATTAAAACAAATGTTTTGTATTATTTATTCTGATTTTTAAACTTCTATTTAACTTTACAAATATTATAATTTAGGCAACTGGTTTTATACCTATTTTAGAACTACATTAAAAAGCAAACATTGATTAATCTATATAGGCTCAGGATTGTTGGGTCATGAGGAGTTCATAAGGAAGAATACAGAGTGATGCAACATTTCTTGGTTAGACAAGTGTGCAGATTGTAGTAGTTGCTTTATTATTGTTTTATAAAGTAAGCAGTACAGTTATAATATTATGGTTATTTTTAAAAAATACTCTGTATAATTTTAATGGCAATATCTGATATAAGAATAAACATTGTTTTAGAATTTATGAAATATATTTTTGGCTGAAAAAAGGCTCCAGAATTTCTGTGTGATGAATATGACCTATAAATGCAGAATACCTAGGTTCTAATGATATCTACACTATTCAAAATAGGCCAATTAATTGATTAATTCTCAGCTTCTGTTTATTTATATCTGCAGTGGAGAAGATAACAAAATAGTTGTTAAGGTTATATAATGATGCACGTGAAGTGTTTTTTGCACACACAGAGAACTAGTATAATTAAGCCCTCATAAAACTATTATTTCCACTTTTTTAATTTTCAGGGTATTTTAATGAAGCATAGATTAGAACTTGGGAATCTGCTTCTGTTCCTATTACTGGGCATAAAAGGCCATTTATGTTTGCAGTATGTTCCTGCTGTCTCATCCTTGGGGCCTGCTGCATTTCTAAGGAATAGAATCTACTATCTATAAGCACTGTGTTTTTGTTTTTGCTTTTTGTTTTTGCTTCACAATAGTGACTACCTGATGAAGATTAGGCTAAGAAAAAAAGAATTTTTCCATACTGTAAGTAATGCAATTTATGATTAAGAATGGCACAGAGAAAGCCATTCCTGTTTTCTACATAAGAAATTCATAGTGAGTGTGGCTTACATTGCACACCCACACAATCTAGCACAGTGATTTCCTGCTCTGCTCTCCTTGCCTAATAATTTCAAGGTGACCACCTTATTTCTAAATACCATATCTGCATTTGAAGACACAGAGGGATGAAAGTAAGGCATTACACTAGCTGTCTGCATTCCATTTTGTCCAGAAAGTGGTGATCCTTGTAGAATATCATTGATAACTGTGTTTTGGACTTATTTCAAATTTGTCATGGCTGGCTATTGGAAATTCTAGAAAATTCAGAAATGGTGTCATGATACTCAGCTTTTATAGTGGTTTTTAACTTGGTTGAGACATGAGACTTATCTGGGGAGCTTTAAAAATAACAATAAATGGATTTATTTGTTTAGTTTTGAATGTAGGTTTCTTTCTGCTTAAAACAAACAAGGGATCGTGGTCTAAAGTTGGCATGTTGCACGCAACACTCTCTGGAGTTGTGCAGCATAGAGACTCCACAATAACTCAGAAAATCCTGTCTGTTGTAAGGAGAAAAGGGAGCATAAGGTGGTATGAGGAATTAAATGAGTTTGCCATCATCAGTAAATACAAAGCCTGGCATATAGAAGCTGATTATTCTGATGTCTGGAGGCAATCCCAGAAATGGACAGGAACTAATTTCTGTGGCAGTTACTTAATGAATTTGTCCAGGGGATGTCTGATCTTAAGAAGATTTTTCTTTTTTACTTCAAGGCAAACCCTTTGATCAAATGTACATTAAATAAACTTTCTTGTAATCATTTCTATCACCTTAGACCTTTAGGTAAATTGCATTATTATTATTATGATCAGCAAGGTATGTTGCTCACTCATACATGAGTGAGATGGTAACATTTAATAAACAGGAGGCAAAGAATGGCCTGTCAATTCAATGAGGCAGAAAATAGGCTGAGAATTGTGCCATAATGATACTCAGGAGGAAGGAAGTTGTAGCAGGGGGTTAAGAAACCCTGTGCCCTGTTCATGCCTGCTTGCTATGTGACTCACTTCCCCATTTGGTACTGGATTTAATCAATTTTACCTGAGCTGTGGTGCTTGTAATCTCATTGATTGGCCATAGTTTTGTCCCACCTTATGTCCACCTAAGCGAGTTCCCATGTCTTCTCCACCACCTTAGACCCGCCTCACCACATGGTTTTCCCCTATAAAAGTCCGTGGAAGAGACAACTTCTGGGGGACAACCCACTTGGCAACCCTTCTATTCCTCTCTCAGAGAGGAGCTCTCTGTCCCTCAATGAAAATATTCTGCTTACAAAAAAACAAGTGACCAGAGTGATAGTAGAGAAACAAAGCAATCTTAAGACAAAATCAAATTTGCCAGCAGCTGGCAGATTAAAATGAAAAGTTTTATGATAAAGTAATTATAGTAAGTGGTTTGATGGATGACCATTAAATGCGACCTTGTAAGATTAAGATTTTTGTGTACAAAGTGGAGATAGTGATACTAAGGCAGTTGGAGGAAAACATTCTAGGAATTTTTGATACTTTTGTTATGAGATGCAAGAGTTGACTACTTGGATGACCTCAGTGATGTACAAGGAGAAAGAAACCAGGATCTGGCCTTTTTAGCTCCCAGAGTCCTGAGATAATTAAAGTTCTGTTCATGTGTATTACCCAGTCTGGGTCATTTGGTTGTAGCCAAACACTTTGAAATTCACAAAGGGAAACCTAGAAAATATAATGCTTACAGAGTTGTGCTTCCAAGGCTGGCCATGGACTGGCATCAGAGAACATGAGTTTCACGAGAGTGAGTTATAGCCACTTACAGAATTTTTCAGAGCAGTCCACTGAATTAAGTTCTTTGTGCAAATAATATGATTTATGTTAACACCCTGCTTTTCCTTCTAGGAATCTGGAATGTTCATGCAAGCTAGCCATGGTACCTATGTGATAAACTTCCGATAAAATTATTTGGCATCAATTTCTTCATGAGCATATCCAACAGACAAATCTCAAACATGTCACAATTCAGCAGTAGATCCATCAAGAACACCATGCATAACTTTGTTGAGAGATCTTAGATGAGTGAGTCTCATTTCCTCCAAACTTCGCTTCACTGACCTATCCCTCATGTTGATTTTGTTTGTTTCTTCTGTAAGGAATTAGAAGCAGGGGTCCTACTATATACTGAGTATTATGATGTTGGAACTTAGTCTTTGAGCTCCTGGAAATGAAATGGGAAAGCAGAAGTTGTGAAAAAGAAAAGAACACCTACTTATTCTTCTGTAATTAGAAGGTGGAGGTCAGAATAAACAAACAGGCAAGGTGAAAGCACTTACTCTGGATAGACATCTGATGGAAAGGAAGGAAAGGAAAATTTTTTTACTAATTAATGAAGTCAAAGTATTTTCAATAGGTTAAAAGACATAACTAGAAAAGTATAGATGGACTGCCAAAGAGTAGCAAAAATCTAATTATAATAAACATCACAACCTAGGCAGGTTGGCACACACCTATAATTCCAGCGCTGATAAGGCTGAGGCAAGAATATCATTGCAAATTCAAGGCCATCGCAAGTTCAAGGCCAGCCTGGACTATGTAGTGATTTCAAAGCAAGCCTACACTATGTAGTAAGAAGCTGTCAAGAAACCAATACAGTAAAACAGTAACAATCATGAAACTCTAAGAATGTAAGAGGCGTAGAACATAAGAAGCCTGAAGAGGAAGTAGTGAGCAGGCAGGGGAAGCGGATTCATAAAAAAAAAAAGAAAG
>NDGM011161301.1:0-17031 GCA_002564305.1 Octomys mimax | reverse complement strand
TAGAACAAAAAATATAAATCTTTGAAAATATTCAAAGATACATCAAAAATAGGAATGGCAGAATAATAACAAAATACACTATCTAGTACTCTTGTTTAGAAAGGGAAAAAAACTGAATATGATCAAATCTCTAAATCAACAATTTACAGGAAATTCAGGGAAAAGAACATGTTAATTACCACAGGAATGCAATCAGCATAATTCAGACTGAAAAGTGCACAGAATACAGTTTCTTCAACAAAAATATGGGACTAAATCCTGCAGATAAGCAGTGGCAAAAAGGACATACCAACTGATTGCAGTGTGTGAATCTTATTTGTCCTATTCAAATATTTATGTATTTGTTTTTATATTTATTTCCAGTAGGGGAAATATGAATTCTGCATACTCAATCATGCTGTGGAATTACACTGATTTGGAAGAATATGATGCTGATATCATCACTATACTTAGGAAGGGGGTTCTGCATTTGAGGGCTATATGGAGATTATTTATAGATGCATTTTATTTATGAAAAAAAATTTCCTAACAAAATAATAGATAACAACAACAATTAATACAAATGAATTCTTTAACACTTGGGACATGTTTCACTTGGGGACAATGAACTGGGTAAAGAGAAAGTAGAGGTTGGCTACGTTGCTACATGCTCAGTTGGATAATGGATAAGAGGATTCACTATGCTAACCTGTTTTAACTGCTCCCACAATGAAAGCGTGCATTTTTTAAAAATTCATGTGATGGTCAATGCCATGTTGGAATGAAATGGCTTCCAATGGGTTTTCAAACAAGCCAGAGAGCAGCCTAGAAATCACAGGTTCCCCACTGATTTTAAAAATCTGCTTATCCTCCCCTAGTCAACTGACAGTAAATTTAAACATGATCTATTTAGATGTAGACCCTGAAATTCTCACCCTGAATCACATGTGCTAACCAATGACAATTACACTACAGGAAAACAATGGTCAAGCCTGGAGCAAAACAACTGATTTTGTAACTACTTTTAAGTACCCAAACATGAATACCTGGCGTCATCCAAGGCTGTGGCCACCAGGGTCAGCTTCCGGCCCCAGGGCTTTCATCCCTGGACAGCCTTAGTTTTGGATTCTTCCTGAGGACCAGAAATAACAATATAGACAGCAAAAGTCCTACACCTGCACTCAAGAACCAACAGAAGAGCCTTCAACCCTGAGTAATTCCACAATATGGATTCTCACTTGGGAGTCCACTTGTTGAAGTTTGACAGCATGTCACTTCATGGGCCTCTGAAAGGTCACCCTAAGGCTAATAAGATGCACAAGTCCAATGACTTCCCTCCCCCTGGAGCCCCCATGTCACCTCACCCAGATCAGCTATAGTAACAGCAGAGAGCAAACAGTACACTGCTGGTAGGGCTGACGGTGGCTAACTGGAACACTGTCATGTAACACAGTCGTTAATAAAACTGAAGTTCTTTGGATTTTTAACAAGAAAAAAAATACAAGAATTCTAAAAGAGGTGCTGAACCCCTGTCCTTAGACAGATTCCCAGCAGTAGCCAGCTTGGGTTCCTGAAACCATTCTCTTACATGTGGAGGTACATTCTGGTATGTTCTGGAAAAGAAAGGTTTCAAGCCATCAGATGACAACACATCTGCATGCATTAAAGTCTCCCACAAAATCCCAGAAGGGAGGGCATTTCCTATTTCACCTTCTGATTCAATCCTGTCAGTAAACCCTTCATCAGGAACACCTGTTGGATCAAGAGGCCCACCGCTCTGAAGGTGCAAAGACGAGATGGAAAGGCTGGGATGTTGCTAACGCTCAGCTCTGCAGAGCGACGACAGGACCTGTGGCAGTAGGACAGCATTAAAAAACTTCCACGACTCATCCTAGCTCCCCACTCCCAGACTGACCTCCTCTTTCTGTTTCCTTGTGTTCTCTGGCCTTCTCCTCCTCACACCAACCTCTCTTCTCCTTTCTCCACTTTCTGCCCTACTTGACGATGAGTAGAAGAAGAAACCTAGCTAGCTACTTTCTGTAAGAGATCCTCAGCTTTCTTCTTTTTTAAATAATTTATTTCGTTGTGACAAAGCAGGAAAGGCAAGGGCTGGGGCTACAATCCCTGAGCTGAGCCCCTCCTCCTATCCCAAAGCTGCATTGTGCAGAAGTGGGCCACATGGGCAGAGGGGAAGGGCAGGTCACCCCAGCAACGTCTTTCAACTCTGCAAGGGAAGTACCCAGCAGTCCTATTGCTTCTGGAAGGTTCTCCTGATGGAGCAGGTTAGAAATGCCATTGTACCAAGACTTACAGCTGTTCACATACCCTCGTGGGTAGACCCTGAGGAGGAATAGCCTAAGGTGTCTTCTTTTTCCCCAGTTCTGGGCCCCAGGGTGCCTGTGGCACCTGGACATCTCCCTCTGGGACCCCCCACATCCCAGGGCATCCCTAGAGGAAGGGCAGGCCAGGCCAAATGTAAGGCAGAAACAGTCTTTATTGGGCTCAAACCAGGAGGCTGTGGGTCTTGAGGATCTCTGCAGACTTGCCAATTTTCTTCTCCATATTTTTTTCAGCCTCTTTCCACAGCCTTCTTCCTATAATGGATCGTGGCCTTTTTCATCTTCTCCTCCAGGGTGGCTGCCACCTCCTGGTTCATGCAGCCAACCTCATAAGCCAGGTAGCCCAGGTAGGCAATCTTCATTGGTTTCAGGTGCACAATCTTGAGGGCAGTGGGATCCCATCAAACACCTTGAGGCGGTCCAGGGCAGCCTGACCTTGCGTGGTCTTGTGGGGCAGTATCCACTTGTTTCTATAGAAGTTGCTAGAAATGTTGATGCCCTCACAGCACACAACCACTAGCTTGCAGCCCAGCAGTACCTGCTTGGCCATGATAGCTGCCAGGTGGCCCCAGAGATGGCCTTAGCCACTCAGCACCAGGACCTGCCCTTCTGCCATCTTTGTTTTTGTTGCTGTTGTTTGTTTTCTTTCTGGACGTAAAGAAGATCCAGAAAATATTTGGGAGGAAAAGAATTCACTAGAACCTAAGCCTCAGGAGGACAAGAATATGGGCCTAGTGTGTTCAGTGCTATCAGATCCCTCAAGAATTATCCTTGGCTTCTATGGAATCTCACAAGGGCCAAAAGAATGAAGCTATATTGTCAGCAGGTGTCACACCCTCAACCCAGGTGGAAACCAGTCCCTCCACGAGAGGGTCCTTACCCTCCACAGTCTCTCTTCATAGGGTGGTAGGTCTGAAATTGCAATGATCATTTTAAATAATACCCTTTGAAAATGCTGGAATGTAAATTAGGTAACAGATTCAGATCTACTGAAAAAAAAAAATCACAAACCCTTCTACATATGCTAGTTTATTTTAAAAAGCAGAGAAAGGGGTTCCTTTCTATCAGAATGATGCTTTTTCTAGTTAAGCTAAAAACTTACCTACCATTTCCCTGCATCACTAATACATATTGACTACACTACAACAAAAGCATTGAAATACCTCAATTAGGCATTTTCATTGGCTATTCTAATGACTTGATTAGATGCAGGATCCTGACTTAATATTACAGTAACAGAAATCCTAAGAACTAATTCATGTGGTGTTTCATCAGCCAATTAAATATCACTCATTTCCTAAACTGAAAATCTTTCAAACATACAACCAGCCATTAAGGAAGAAATCCACATTATGAAAGTTAAAATGGAAACACACATTTAAAATATTTAGCCAAGCGTGGTGTTGCATGCCTATAATCCCAGCACTCTGGAGACTGAGGCAGGAACATCACTGCAAATCCTAGGCCAGCCTGAACTGTATAGTGAAATCCTGTCTCAAAAAATGACGCACCTTCCAAATAAAAAAAAAAAATTACAAGCTAAAACTTGTTACTACTATACTTTAAAAAATATTTTTATTTCTTTATTTAGTATAAGGCCTCAATATACAACTCAGACTCGTAGTGATCCCCCTGTCTCAGCCTCCCCAGCACTGGGATTACAGGCAAACACCACCATGCCTGATTTTGGTGGACCGCAAGGTGTGCCCAGGGTTCCAGGCCAGCATAGCATGTGATACTCAGGATCGAACCTAGGTCCTTATGCTCGCCAGGCAGGTGCTTAGACCACTGAGCTATCTCCCCAGCCCACTACTGTACTTTTAAAATGCTGTACCTTTACTATCTTCATTCTAATCTTTCCAGGTAAATTCTCAAATCTGTTTATTTTAACCTAATCTAGCTTTCTTTCTCAACATAATCTAGTTTTCTAAGCACACACTGGCCACACAGGATTGCACCCCTAAAATCTCCAATATTTTCTCCCAAAGCCAGTATATACATGGATTTCTTTCTTTACATATGCCCTTCCAAGAGAGACACATTCATTTCCAAAGTTTGTTGCACTGACCCTCTGTCTAGCAAGCTCCCTGTTCACAAGTATGTATAGGCTGTGATACTCATATTACTGGGAACTTCAGATTGCTATACTTAAGGAATTTTCTATCTGCCCTTGAAATAACCTGGGTCACCTAGGACAATGCAAATGAAGCTGGACATCTTGGCCTCACTAATATGTAAGTAAGAGTCAGGGTTTCTCCTCGTTCTCATTTTCCTGCCTGTTTTATACTTAGTCAGGACAAGGCATTCCTTGGCCAGTGTCATCAATTCTGTCCTTCCTTAGGTGACAGAATTCTGACCACCATGGCCACCTGCTCCTCCCAGCACTCGGCACAGGCCCAGGTTGGGGGCAGCACCAGCACCAACCCCCTCTAATGCAGCACTGAACAGGAATCAGAAAAGAACCTTGAGGTGTTCCGGGCTACATGGGACCCCCTCAACAAAGTTTGGGAGGCTTACCCATCACTGCTGTTGCGTGAACAAATGAGTTGACATAAACAAAGGTTGGCTTATAAAGCTTGCTATATACACTATTATCATATTTACCATATTATTAAAGGTTTAAAATTTGTTAATAAGCCCAGAGTCAGAGATCATCTATTGCCAAAATCAGATATCGAGATCACAATATTTATAATGTTGACTGGAGCTAAGGTTATTAGGTAGGAAGGATGGAGACAGTAATTTGTTTTGGACTTTAAAACAACTTATGCTAGATTTCCATTGTACATTCAACATATGTAATTATATGCCGAAGTGAGATGCATACTTTTCCATTTTTTAAGCTTATTTCTCTGAAGAACCAACTCCTTGACCAAATTACACTTACAAAAATCATATCACATATGGCACTGTAGGCCATACTTCAAATCCTGAATAAGAACCCCATGGGCCCTAAAAATTGTCCCAGCTCACCTTGTACTACTCCCTCCAGGGATTTTCTATGAGTTTTTTGGCTAACACTCACCCTCTATCTTGTGTTCACACAAGATGGGATTTTCACCAAATCCCATCCCACTCTTCAAGATTTATTTCAGGTCTCATAATTCCCTTTGAATGAGCCATTCATTCTACACAGGAAGTGATGCCTACATCTTCCAACTCAATCATAATGATTGTGACCAAACTGTTATTTAAATCTTACTACAAACGGCATGAAATTAGCATCCACCCAGCATTGATCTCTTTAAGGCAGGGATCTCATGTAGACATCAAACATTCCAGTATGACAGGGGGGAATGATATCATCAACCAGAAGCTACTGAATTACAATTTCATGTCTACTACCTTTCCTGCCACTTGGCCAATGGCTGATCTATCGCATGTGATTAAACCATGACCATGAATGACCAATAATGGTAAAGGGCACATAGGAAGGAAGCCAGAAGGAACAATCTACCCCTGAGAAATAAGGGCAAAAAGACTGAAGTGTTCCATCCTTCATCCGTGCAGACTTCTCTGCCTGGACACAGGCTGGAAGCTCACACAGCCTGACCACCTAGGTAGGCTCTAGACAGTAAACTATAGATTTCTCCAGACATCAACCTCCCCTTTATCACTCTTATTTTGACATTCACTTTAAGGTACTGCACTCTACCACTTGTTCTGTGGTTAGATTCTCCTCCCCAATGGATCAATGACCTATTTTAAGCCTATGGGCCCTTTATTGGATATTTTCCATATAACCAAAAACTGGGCTCTAACCTAATTATTTGTGAGAAAATATTCTATGCTGCAAGCAAATGAACAAGGCAAGAAGAATGACTGCTTATTTGACTGCTTATTTTTCTATTTTCTAAGTATTTAGCAAGGATTTCAGACAAGCTGTTAAAGGGTCATCAAGGCAAGTGAGTCAGGCAGGACCTAACCATATCCAAATACCATTCTTTTCCTTTCTTTGCATCTAGCCGAGACCCTATAACCAGCTGTAGTAACATAATGAAGTTTATCCGACTCTTCCTATTAGAGAATTTTACATACACATACACACACACACACACACACACACACACACACTTACACATGCACACACCTCAATTTCACTCAGGGCAATTTAAACTATGTGCATTTTCTCCCATTCTTCACTCACATAGAATAAATATTTGAAAACTGCCATTCACTAAACCTTGCCTCGTCTTATCTTTTCCAGGCTTCATAAATCCAATTTCTTTTAAGTTGCCTTCAAAGGGCCTGGCTTCCACAGCCGTCAACTGCAGCCTCTTCTACACCCAAAGGGTCCACTTCACTCTGAGGAAAACAGACACCAGGCCTTCAAAATGGCCTCACCCAAAGAAACACATTATCTTCCCACCACATTGTTCTTCTTCACAAAAACTTCCTTTTCACCATGAGTGCTATGCACTTGTCGCACAATTCTTTACAAGCCCCAAATCCTACCATAATATCATGGAGCCAGCTTCTGTGACTGTGCAGGTTAATTTTTTGTATGGATGTGACCCTCGGAGGAATTCCACTTATATGCTCTCCCATCATGTCTGTGAGAATGAGTTTCAAGTAAAGGCAGCCTGCAAATAATCATTGAACAAACCTAGCAGAGCCCATCACCAGAGTCCCTCCAAAAGGCTGTCTCTCCCTCAGCTTTGTCTCCACGGATTTCATAGTAGCACCATTATTCCCATACCTGCACCCACAGGAATGCCTGCTCACCTGTTTCATTGGTGCCTGACACAGAGAAAGTACCAAAAACAGCATGCCAAGTAAACGACTATCACCTTCCTAGCACCTCCCAGACCTTCTCCTCTCCTGAGCAGGCAACTTATCATCCGGGCCCTTACCCATCCTGCCACCAGACACAGTCTAAAGAGCCTGACTTGAGTATCCTTCAACCCAGTTCTTCACCAACACATTGCTGTGAGCCACAGGACAGACGCCCCAAGTTCCCTCCCAAACTCCCCCTTAGACACCTGGATGTTCCGGTCCATAGTAGCTTCCTGCATGCTCACCAAAAGCTGGAAGCAAATCTAATATCCACCAATAGATGGAAGGCCAGATAATACCATGGTACCTGCATACAATGGAGCACTACTCAGCCTTTAGCACATTCACAACAGGGCTATAATTCACAACTGCTGGGTGACCTAAGCTGCCAGTGGTACACTCACACGTCTCCCATGCACAACTGGACCATTTCTCTCACTATGTATGGTACAAGCTGCTGGAGGGGGCAGTCATGCCTGTACCAGCAGTGGTTCAAGCATCCAAAAAGAAGGAAACTCTGCCCTGCATTCCAGTGTGGATGAACCCTGAAGGACATTACACTAAGTAACATAAGCCACAGGCAGAAAAAGTCGAATTCCTTGTGGTTCCACTCAACAGTAGTTACCTGGAATGGTCCAATTCAGGACAGAAGTACTAGCGGCCCCAACTTGGGCAGTGGTTCCTAAATGGGTACAGAGTTTCAATTCTGCAAGATGGAAGTGTGCTGGAGGCAGCTGCAGAGCAATGGGAAGACACTTTATGCTACAGTTAAAATGGTTTGATTCATGTTGTGTATATTTCACTAGAATTAAAAAAAGAATCCCCGCCCTCTTGGCTGCCCCCGGCAGAGGAGCGGCTGGAGTTTTGCTGCAGGGCGTGCAGCACCGTGCTTCCCAGACTGTGCAGTGTGTGCTTCACAGACAGAAGGGTGAGCAGGTGACCCTGCCCCGGTCAGATCTACCTTGGCCTGGACTTCAAGGACTTCCTCATAGTCTGGCCAGCCCTCCGATCCATACACTCATCCAGCACAGCTTGTGCTACTCAAGGGTCCACTTTCCAGGCTCTTCCCCCTCCTTACCTGAGCCACTTCTCCAAATGAAGGCTTTAATAATCCTAAAATAAGACCTTAACACCCAGTTCCCTGTTCTTGCTGCTTTTTCCCAAGCCACGCTTCAATTACAGACACTCCATGCTGCTCCTGTAAGGTGCAGAAACTAATCTCAGGTATTATCCCCCACATATACTTTTACTGATCCCTGACCTCTATTATCACCTGCTCTCCAAGATCTGGACTCTTCTTCTATAAAATCCTGCCTAATGCCATGTGTGGGGGCACAGGCCTGCAATCCCAGCACTTGGCAGGCTGAGGCAAGAAGACTGCCTGGCAAGTTCAAGGCCAGTCTAAACCACATAAGCAAGATCCTATCTTAAAACAACCCACTAAAATGTTGCCTAGAGCCACCAGCCCTTAGCCCCTAGCCCCTAGCCCCCTAGCCCCTAGCCCCTAGCCCCTAGCCTCCAGCACCCTGCCCCCTGCCCCCAGCCCCTATTTGTAGGCCCTGCAAAGATCCAAGCTCAGGATTGATAAGCCTTTGTTAAACTGAATCCCAAAATGATCACTCCCCTCTGTCCAAGTGCTAAACAATGGGAGAGCCATTAAAGCCAGAGTTGCTGAGCACTGCAATGTCTGGCCCAGGGCAATGGACAAGTTCAGCTTGGTCCCTACTCTCAAAAAAACAAAACAAAATAAACAAACAAACAAAAAAAATCAAAGAAAAGCTCACTGTTCACTCACAGTGGTTTCAAAGCTACTTTATATAATAAGGTAACAGCTCATAAACTCTATATGAACCACTCACTTAAAGAAAATGGCCATTTATAGATTCTTCCTCCTCCAAACTTCTAAAACTCTTTAGCCCCCTTGGAAGAAAATCAGCTAAGAGAAACAGATTCAAAAAGATCCAGGGGAGCTGGTAGGGATGACCTAACCAGCTAGACTTTTTGAAAACTAATCATTACATGTACAAACTTAGCTTGGTGCAAAACAGTAAATAAAAATCAACCTACATTATCTGATTTTATACCGTTTCCATGTATGTCTCTCAGAGACAAAGCTAGAAAAGGAACCTAAGTAAATCCACCTGATGGCGGAGGCCACAGAATTTAAATTTTAACTGCCTTGGGAGCCCTCGGCCAGAGGCACCACTTCACAGATGAGAAAACGAAGCCTACTGCGTGGGTAAGTGTTCTTCCAGAATCTCACGGTTGCAAGGAGCAGAACTGGGATTAAAAACTCAGGTTTCCACTTTCAGCAACCAAGCTCTTCACTCTGCCGCCACATGACCTGAATAATAATTTAGCTCAAACCTTAAATTCTGTAGAAATGGTTGCAATCCTAGCCATCCAGGTATACACTGAAAGCTATCTAAGGAAAGTGTCAGATCCAAAACCTAAGCATGAAGACTAAAGGCACACGATGAATAGGAAAATTATCCAGTGTCAATAGCGTTGTTGGAGAAATCCTCTGACATGTGGGGGAGTTTTTCTCTAGGGAAAAAAAAGTCTAAGATCTGTTCACTTTCTAAGACCAGTAATCCTCAAGTGTTACATCAAAAGCTATATGAAACAGCTGTTACATCAAAAAAGTTGTAGAAAACTCAAGATAAAAATTAAAAGTTCACTGCATTTTCAAAGCTGTTAAATTAGTATTTACTGATATCCAGGCGCAAAGATTGCAAAGGAACAGTGGAATTTCACCTGCTGAAGGAACCCACTTATTTGTTACATGCCTCATCCAACCCTATCCCAAGCCCCTTTATAAGAGTCCTCCTAACATTCAGGATAATTGTATTAAGAGTGTCATTCTCCTTTTAGGGGTCATAAGTTACTTTACAATTAGGAATTATGGCTAACATTTTGAGTACTAGAGTAAGGCACTGTTCTAAAAGTTTTACACCCAGCAAAACATTTATTTACTAGCACATTTATTTAACCTAGAAAGGTTAAATAATTTATCCAAAAGTCATTCAGCAAATAAGTGGCAAAACCAAGATGACACACTGAAGGTCAGCAAGGCAACTTGCTCCAGGGCCACCCAGCTGCCAGCCATGAGCCCTCAGCCCAGCACAGGTGGCCTGCTGATGCGCCTTCCACTGTAGGCACCTGCCTGGTCCCATATCATTCACGGGGCCCAGGCAGTGAAGAAGCCAAAAAACAACCCAGGACCACAGTTCTTCAAAAGAAGAAACTAAAACCTAAATAAAAATTCTCTACATCTTGAAATACTGTCTCACTGTTTTCTGAAAAAGCAGACTCTGAGCAACAAACATGTCCACAAGCTACTGGATTAAAACCATTTTTACTTATTAGAAGCTTAAGTCCAAGGATGAGCTACATGATCACATCTAAAAATGTCAGAAATCAGTCTTTAGGCTGGGCTTATTCGCAAGTCCTCTACAATCAACCAAGATTTACACTGAATTTGTCCTTGATTGAAACTTTTACCTCTTGTTAACTCTACTAAGCCTTCCTTCTTTTGGATTTGCAGCCGTGAAAAAAGATCTATTTGAGTTACTGAAACTGCATATGAAATTTTGCATATTTGGATTCCTACAAATGTCTTTTAATCCCACTTTGGAAAAGTTACCATACATGAATGCAGCAAAATAAAGCACTTCCTACCTCCTAGCCTGCCAATTCCCACACTAAATTCATTCCTCAGAAAATGTGGCGGTGGCAGCAGCCCGGACCACTTCTAAGGGCTCCTGAGCTGCCCCTCAGGATGCTGTGGCTCACTGGGCTCATTTCCTCGTGTCCCTCCTTAATCAAAACACTTGAGGAAGTGAGTCAAAATCCTAGGGTGACTTCTAACGGCTGTCAACAACAGCGGCAAAATTCATCACCGCAACATCTGTACATAAATGTACTACAAGGGAAGCCCACAAAATACTTGGCACTTTTCTGATGAGAATTTCTTTGGGGAAAGGCAGGTGGGAATTTGTCATTTTGTCTCCTCATGCTTATCCAGCGTCAACAGCTAGCGGTATCTACCGCTACTGGGGGCTTTCTTTTTCAATATTATGCACAAGTCTACGATGCCAAGGCGGTTTTTCTTTTTCAGTGTGGGGGATGGATTTCAACTGACTTGCACCACTATTGTGGAGATAGCTTATCTCCCTCTCTAGGGACCCTAACACCTAAAGTGCTCATACAGCGGGCCAGATGCCCGCCTTCCCCAGCTATCAAGGAATGAACCCTTTCTCAGTACATAGTTCCCTAAATTGACAACACTCTAATTCTAATGCCATAAAACAAGCAATCCCAGGTCCCTTTCACAGCAACTGACCATCCTGTAGGCACACACTCAACATTTCTAAAGGAGCATCACTTTACAACAGATTCTGGTGAGCCCTATAAAAGGATACACAGTTGGGCACATGCAGCTAGCTCAGTCTCCCCCACTTATCTTGGGCAAGTGACTTAGCCACATTCTCCAGCTTATAGAAGCCTTAGTAATAGTCTTCCTGGGCTTAAGAAATATAGGAAATAACAGGTAAAGGCCTCAGTACAGAGCCTAGCACACAGTTTCCAACTGAGCCAGGACTAAACACAACCTACATGTACTATATATGAAATTTAAAGCATGTTAGAAAGCTCATCGCAAAAGTCCAGCGTACATGACTTATAAAGTCATAAGAAAGAGTGTGGAAAAGCCCACAGAGTTATCTGGGAATCCTTACAAAAGGATCTTGTTATTCCCAGCAGAATAATAATCCAGAAAGCCCTGCACCAGGTGCTGAGGCCTCCAATCTCACACCTGCAGGAACAGGAGGAAGAAGGCATGATTCAGTGTTCATGGTGGTTCATCCTGTTGGTCCCTGCTGTAACTGCTGAGGGTGCCAGAGGAGGTGATGACAGAACAGGAACCTCATACCCCTTAGAGAGCAGTGCTTAGCAAGGGGCAGGGCAGTAGGATGCTCCCAGGTACCACCTGACAGGGGTCAGGAAAGGAACTGAAAAAGAACCGGGTCTCCACCCAGAAGGCTGGAGGGGCATTCTGGACAGGAAGGGTGCTTCCTGACTTCCAGTGCCCTGAAGTCCACTCTTGAGGAAACTGGACTCCTGAGAATCGGCATGACCTGCCCAAGGGCACACAACCAGCGTAAGTCAGAGAAAAGGAATCAAGAATCCCAGGGGCACAAGAAGGATCTGTTACTACACCACTATGACAGATCTACAATCTTTTTGCCAATAAGCTATTGGACAGAGCAGGCTAATCATGAGGACACGGGGACTATTCATTTAATGAAATGTAAAAAGACAAAGCAGAAAAGATAAAGACTATAGGGGTCATTTAAGCTAAGGCTTCCAGCTGGTGACCCTGTGACCCCTCCTCCTCGGGTGCAGGGGTCCAGATGCGAAGCCTCTTCCCCGGGCTTAATAGTGGGGAGGGGTGTTGGGTCTTGAGACTTCCGAGAGAAACCAGCCAGTCGTCTCACAACAGGTCACTATGACACTGGCTTTCTTTCCAGTACTGGATACCTCGTGTAGACTCACTTTCTATCATTACACCATTAGGGTAATCTAAACGTTTTTGCTTTTGAATGACCCGAGAAAGAACAGTGTTTGGGGACTGGCCAGGCACGCACACCAGCGACACCTGGACAAAAGGGAAGAGAGGCAGGAATGTGACTCAGGGGCTCCCTGAGCCTGCAGCTTCCTCTGTTCCTTGAGACCTGAGTTCCCGCGCCCATGTAACTGGATTTTCCTAAGAACCTACTGAGGGCTGCGGTAAGTTCCATTCCATTTTCCACATCTCACCTCAGGCAGCCCCGAGTGTAGATACCACGTGGGAGGAGGCTCCAGACTCCCAAAATCCCCGACGAAAACAGTCACCTGCGATTACAGGTCGCAGACCCAGGGACACGGGCTTCCAGAGTCCTGGCAGTCTCGCCGGGCACTCTGGCCGGGCACGCGAGGTGGCCGGGTGGGGGACCGCAGCGTCCCAGCGCCGCTGTGCCTGCCTCCGCGGAATAGCAGCCTCCAGCCGCTCCCGGCGCGTGGCAGCAAGCGAACGGCAGGCAGGCTGCGGAGAGGGGCGAGCCCTCAGCACCGGATTTACAAAAAGCACAAAGTCTGCAACCTAGCGGCTGCTTGCTACACGCCCGGTTCAAGTTGCCCGTGCCGCCGTCACCTCCAAGCTCGCGGGGTCCCGCCCCAGAGCCGCACGCCGCGCGCTACCAGTGCAACAGCACCACCGGCGAGGGGAAGCGCGGACCCCTCGGACCCTTCTCCACCCGTGGCGCTGCGCGCGGGCAGGGGCAACATCAGCTCGGTCCCAAGCCGCCCCGCGCACAAAGACCGCCTGCGGTTGAAAGGCAACCGCTGCAGGGGGAAGAAAAGGCTTTCCAACTTTGCCCTCGTCGCCTCCGAGGTCCCGCGGGTCGGTCCTCCCGTGCGCTGGTCACACACACGCAACTTTTAACAAAAGGAAGCTGCGGCCGCGCCTCGCTCGGCGAGATAATGCGCTCGGTGCGAACCCCGAGCCGCCCGCCTCGACCAGCCGCTCCAGTCGGCACAAAAGCAGCCCCCAACTCCCCCACTGCCTGCAGCCTCGTTCGTGCCGAAAGTCCCCTCGCTGTCCCTATTCAAGGAAAACCCCAGGCTCTGCGCCCCCTGCCACCAGAGGCTGGAGTCTCCTAGCGCAGGTGAGCGAGAATGGGCGCAGAAGTCTCGGAGCCGCCTGGAATCTTCCCAGAGGCTGGAGTGCACCGCAGCCCTTCTCGGGACGCACCCTGGTGGCTTCAAGCCTCCGCGGCGGCCCGGTACCCGTGGCACCCTCTCACCTGGTCGGACGCGGAGCAGAAGGTGCAGGACGCAGAGGAAATCCCAGGCGCCGCGAGCGCCTCTCATCTCGGTGGCTGCGCTGGCTGCGGAGCTCCGCTCCACGTTGCAGCTCTCGCCCAAGTGCACGGAGCGCGGCAAAGCCGAGCCCCCAGAGCGCGAGCGCCGAGCGCCGCGCGGCCGCCCCTCCTCCAGCGCCCTCCCCTCGCGCCGGCCACGCCCCTCCCGACGCCCCTCCTCGCCTGCCCTGGCTCGCTCCCTCCCCTCGGCGTCCGGCCGGGGCCTCGGACTCGCGGATCCCGCAGGGCTGGAACCGCCCAGAGGGGGCAGGACCCGCGAACCCTCTCGGGTCGCTCTAGACCCCGGAGCCTCTTCTTTGCTCTAGGTCCCCTCCCGGGTGATGTGGTCGGCTCCTGGCCGAGGGCGGTGCTGCTCGCACGCTTTGTGAAGCCCCGCAGCACGCGCAGTGGGGCACCAGCCCGCCGCCTGGCAGGTGCTCCCCAGGTAACAAAGCTCGGCCGCCGCTCGGGGACTGTGCTCGGACTGAAGGAGGCTGGACGTCTGGGGGCTGCAGTGGCGCAGCCGGCAATTGGAGGGCGCGGGGGTTAGGCAAGGGCTCCAACATCCCTCCCTTTTCTGATAGTCGAGGGGCGCCCATGGGGGTGCCTGGCACCTCTGCAAAAGGCTGGGCCTGAGTTTAGGTATTTTTTCTCACCTGCTGCGTAACCTGTAGAACACAGTTGATTTCCGTGGTTCTGGTGGCCTCCGCCCACCCATATCTACTGAGACTTTTCTGTAGGGGTAGGCGGCAGTGAGGAGGGGTGGCTTGTGACGTTTGCTCTGGGACCCTGGTGTAAGCCCATTCGCTTCTGGACCCTTGCAGTTTTCCTTCTTTTCCTCCTTCCTTCGTTTCTTTTATGTATTTTTTTTTTCTTTTCTTCTTTTTTTTTTTTTTTTTTTCTTTCCTATTTCTCTTTCTCCGCTTTACACTGCATTTGTGGAGCTGGGGATCCTGAGGTCCTTTAGGCTGCCTAGGCCAGGAGCAAAATAAAAGTAAAATTTCTTTCGGCCAAACTCCGCAGCCTAGGAAATGTGCCCTCCACTTGCTCTTGGTGGCCGTCCTTTACTCACCCTACCTGTCTGTGTAGGATGTTGCGGTTCTTCTTATCCTGTCATTGCATCCTCAGTGGCAGCTTTGTACATCCGTATTTATTCCCGTAGTGGCCTGCCAAACACCAGTTACAGTGGGGAGGCCCAGAGGTTGAGCCCTTGTTTTAAGATCTAGTATGTCAAGCATTCTGTATACATTCTAATAAAGCAATAAAAAATGCCTCCAGAGAGGTTGAGGATGAAACTACAAGGGAAATATCCATTAGGAAAAAAAAGAACATAGAATGATTTTAAGTCACATCCAAAATACGTAATTTCCCAACTCTCCTGCTCTGTTTAATATTGAACTCTAAGACTCCTAAACAGGATTAAGAAAACTAATTTGAAAGGTAATTACAAGAAACTTGTGGGTACTAGAGGATGGTCAAATGATCATTGTGTTTTGCTGCCTATCTTTAAATTTGTTCATTTCACTTATTCTTTCAACATCCTTTTTTTTTTTTTTTTCTACAACCAGGGATTGAACTCAGGCCCTTGTGCTTGCCAGGTCAACATCCATTTTCAAAGCTGTTGTTAGTACACAGACGTGGACCCTGCTCTCACAGACCTTATGGGAGCCTACCCTGAAATGTGCTAGCAAGGGGTCCAAGTTACACAGCTCTGTGGGAGGGTGTCATCAGACAAGGCATATTGATTGTGTGTGTGTGTGTGTTACTGGGAATTGAACTCAGGACCTTCAAACTGAGCCATATCCCTCCTTTTTAAATTTTCCAACAGGGTCTCACTAAGTCACCCAGGCTGGGCTGAAACGTTCGATCCTGCTATCTCACAGGCTTGGCTATCATTCATGTTTCTCAGGATAACAGAGTAAAAGATACCATTCAAAGCAATCACAGGTTTCTAGGTTCTTGATTTATTTCTAAAATCAATTTTGTAGTGAGGAAAAAAGTCACTATGAGTTAAAATATCAACATTATGCCGGAAAGAGAAAAATTACAATTTTCTTCTTCAATCAACTGTTATTGGAGAGGCTAGCGTATTCAGAAGAGTGGGTGAAAAGAGACCATATTGCAATTTGATTCCAGGCAAGAAACTTCTATCAGGATAAAAGGAAAAAAGGAATAGGGAGTTATGCAATGCTAGACTGTTGTTCCTCTTTGTTAGTCCACAAACATTTGTTAAGCATCCTAGTAGGCACCAAGACCAGCAAAAATAAAACAAAGTCCCAGCCTAGGGGAATCCACAACACAATGACAAAAACACACACCCAAGCAAGAAACATATATCTACTAACAGCTCTCGTTCAGCCAGTGAACACCAACTCACCCATATTGGCTGGTAGAATATTGAAATCTTTCTGTACTGATTTAAAAAAAAAAAACACCCCCTAAGTATCTCTTAAGTCTCCTCTACCCTAACCCACTCTTGAGACACCTGAAGCCTCCTTAGATCCAGCACTTACTGATTCAATGCCAAACACAGCAGAGAGCTTGTAGTACTTGGGCTGTTCAGGTTGTTAAGAATTTTTAATAACACCCCCTGCTTGGTCTGTAGTGAAACAAGGTACATATAACATGCTGCTCGTGAAGGGCTCTGGGAATGAACCATAAACAGATGAGCACTGCCCAACACAACATTTGCAATTCTGGAGGTATTTTATATCTCAAGTAGGATGTTGGGATGAGTTCTATCCTGTGTTCTATAATAACCTCTTGACTCATCAATTACACTTTATATATTTTTTCATGAGCTTAGTGAAAACAATTATGCAAATTGTACAAACACAGTTCAAATCAATGAAGCAAGTAAAGAAACAGAGTTTGTAGGCTCTTATAACTGGAAACCTGGGAGTGATGTGTTTCAGCCTTTCCTGGATGTAAGGGCTCAAAATCATCAGGAGTGAAGGGGGATGTGGCCCACAGTGTGTGTCTGTGTGTGATAGGACTTTTGTTCCTCTCTGTCCCTCACCAATATTTTCTTTCCT
>NDGM011161234.1:0-10417 GCA_002564305.1 Octomys mimax | reverse complement strand
TGCCCTGCTCTCCTGCCAGCATGTTGGCTGTGATTCTGGAGGCCTGAGCAAGGGAGCCAGGATGAAGCCACTACTAGAGGCCAGTCTCCAGGGCGCAGAGCCCCATGGGAAAAGGAGGAGATTGGACCTGGAGGGGCAAATGGAAAGGGTGAAGACTCATCCAAGGTCACACAACCAGTTGGCCTCAGAGTTGGTGCCAAAGGCAGGCCCTGTCTTCACTCACCTACACTGTCACATTCACTGAGGTGTGGGGGGGCAGGGGAGCCAAGCACTTGAAGCGCTTCTTGAGTGCATCCGTATGCACCCGAGTATCTGCTGAGGGCTGAGGGCTGCTTCCGCACACAACATCTTGCCCTTATCTGGGCAGCACTGGGTCTGCTGAGGAATGCCATCCTCAGGATTCCATCTGTATGCACTCCACAAAGCTACCTGCTCATTCATTCCGCCCATCCTCGATGCCCGGCTGTCCTCTGTCTTGTGCTTGTCACCCTGGCCATGGAGATGGGCTAGACAGGCCTTGTCTTCCTCCTTGCTAGACAGCCATGCCCAGGTGCAGCAATCAGCCTTGTGGGGTGAGCTGTGGAACACGCATGAGGATACATCTTGGGGAAGCCACCTTGCATCCCAGCCTTCAAGAAGGATTGGGAGTTCTCAGGTGGAAGGAAAAAGGAAGAGTGCTCCAGGGGAAATGCCATCAAGTACAGGGTATGAAAAGTGAGGCATCTAGGGTGGCAGCTGATGCTCTGAGCTGGAGGAGTGGCCCAAGGTGGAGGGGGCAGTGGAGGCCCTACTCACATGGGAAGGGGAAGAGGGCAGAACAGGGCCAGGGTGTAGTGAGCTTTGGCTATAGGTGAATGGCAAAGGGTGGGGAATAATGAAAATTGACATGGAGACCGCAGGGAGGTGCAGTAAATGCGTAAGGAGGTAGCTAAGGCCACATGAGTTGCCTAGATGTCTGAAGGGAAGTGACAGCCCCACCCATAGTTCACATGCCAGAGCTTTGGTCCTGGTTCTTCAGTGTGTTCCACCAATGCAGAGGTGTGGCAGCTCTAGACCCTCCCGCAGGGATGTTCCTCCCTTTCTCATGCTGCCTGTGGCTTTCAGACCTGGGAGCAAAGCCAGGTCACTGCCGCCTCATCTCACGGTCACGCTTATGACCTCTGCACCACCAAGCCCAGAACAAGTCCTTCCTCAGAAGACTTTCTTCCTGGATTTTGACCTCCATCGCTCGGGCTGTCTTCAGAGCCCTGGCTTTGGGCCTCCTGGGAGATGAGTCAGGGAGGATGGCCTGCTCTTGGTGCTGAGGGGTTAGGGACTTCAGCCCAGCCAGTTCATCCGTGTGCCATGTGCCAGTGGGGACCCACTTTCGGCCTCTGCTGGGCCTTGAGCCCTGACTCATTATCAGTGATAATTAGCATGTCCCGTGCAGCCTTCCGCCCTGCTGAGCACTTGGTGATCATTAGGTGCTATTGTGGGCAACTGGATCCCAGCTCCAGTACCCCCTGCCCCAGGCTGCTCCTCCAGCCCCAGCTGCTGAGCAGGGAACTGAGTGTCCTGACCACAAACATAGCACACCGAGACTCAGTTACAAGCCAGACTGGGGACACAAACACCAACACCAACACACACAGAGAAACAACCTCAACAGACACTGAAGAACTCCCCACACAAAGAAGTGGACTACAGCCCTGGGATGTGTACAGTCGGCCACCTGCATGATGCAGACACTGGTGCACACTGGGCAACAGGATGACTTTAAAAGTTGACCTAGAAACAAGAAAAATGGAGCAAATGGAAGCATCCATGCCTGCAACACAGGTTACAGACCCAGACATGCGGCACAGATGCCACTCAGATGGGAATGGTACATCTCAGGAAAGCAGTCACACTTGGTGCCAACTCAGTGTCACCCACACAGCCACAGGGACCCCCGTGGGCCCCACATGTAGTATCTTTCCCCTGGGATTTTTAATGAGCTGCTTCCTTTCCTGGCCCTTACTCTCTCCCTGCTGCCTTTCCTCCACCTGCTCCACTGCTGTCATCCCTCAGACCTTGGGGGCTTCTCCAGGGACATTCCCTAGCCTCAGTGAGGACCTTTGTGCACTCCCCACCTCAGAACCCTTGCCCGCTCCCAGGCACCATCGACTGTTTTTCAACCTGTCCATCAAGTTTGGGATGATAGAGTTTTTTGCCTGTTCCAGATGGGATGATGACTGTGGATATGAATGGATCAGTGGGATGTTAGGGCCAGGAAGTGACAAGAGGCCAATTTGGGGGCAGTGAGTCAAGAACAGCAGTGAGGAGCCCCAGCCACTCAGGACTTACAAAGGCATTGTTGTTTTCCTTGGTGCTGGGGCATTGAACTGAGTGGCTTCACACTGGACTACATCCCCAGTCTTAAATTTTTTTTTTTTTTAATTTTGAGACAACATCTCAGTAAGTTACCTGGGGGCCGGAACCTGTGATCCTCCTGCCTCAGGCTCAGGGTGCTGAGGTTATAGCTGTACACCATCATTCCCAGCTCTGAAAAGACATTGAAATCCACTGCTGGCACAGCCAGGCACGTTCAGCCTCACTCGACCTCTACCTGATGTCTTCTATGTTTCCTCCAGGCTTGTGGCCTGACCCAGTTCCCTCCTTCCCACAGCCAGCTTGTCTCTTGCTGCCTGTCTGAGCTGCACATGTTCACTCACCTCCTCTGCATGGATGCATGCTGCTCCTGCTTCTAACCCAGTGAAGTCCTCATCAGCCAAGACCTGGGGTCGGAGGGCACCTCCTCTGAGCGTGATTCTTGATCTGTGTCATTTAGAATCATACGGGGAGGCAGCATGAGGGGTGATTATGAGCACAAACCTTTGAACCATCTCTTGGTTCAAATCTCGTCTCCTCCACACTGTAGCTGCAGGACTTGTACGAGTCCTGTCACTTTCGTTCCCTCACTTACAGAAGGGCAATGATAATCGAGCCCACCTCATTAGAGCTGCTCAGAGGACTAAATGAGACAAAGTGTATAATGGGCCTGGCATGTCACTGAGCTCCCTCTCTGGGCCGCCTGAGAGCGGGGAAAGAGCTAACGAGATGAAGGACGCACAGGTGCACACAGGAGGTACCTGGTGACTCCTTGCTAATTGGCACTGAATGAAGCAAACACCTGCACATGAGCACCTACTCTGTGCCCTCTGTGGCCACTTGTTCATACCTCCCCTCCTGTCACCACTGGCTGCTGTTCCTGGTGGAGAACCCCAGAAGATGGAGACACAGCTTCTCCTTTAAATCTTATTTTTGTATCCATTTTAGTGGAGGTGTAACTTCCATGTAATAAAAGCCCCAATTTAAAGAGTATGAGTTTTAATAAATATATACAGCCATATAATCACCATTACAATCAAGAAAAGATTTTATTATCCTTTTAAAATTCCCATGCGTCCTTTGTAGTTAATCTCGTGTGTGTGTGTGTGTGTGTGTGTGTGTGTGTGTGTAGGAGTGGCTTTATTACAAGGCTGGGAGAGGTACTGGGTTTTCCTTGAGTCAATAGCCTGGGCACAAGGAGTGTGGCTGCCTCTGACACACTGGGAGATGCCACGGAACTGCTTGCCTCCTGCTCCTTGGCTCCTGACCAAGGCTGGAAGGTCGGGCAGCGCTCAGGCTATGCCTCTCAGCAACTGGTCCTTGACTCACAGCCTGGATCAGCTGGGAGTGCTGGTTTCAGAAACCTACTAAGAGCACTTGCTTAGGTAAGCACAGGGGCCAGAGTTTGATCCCTGGCTCCGCATGCCATGCTGGCCCTGCCCCTGGGTGCGCTGAGCCGGCCATGGATTCCAGGTGTGGTGGCGTGCGCCTGTAATCTCAGCACTTAGGAGTCAGAAATCAGGAGGATCACTACATATATGACCTGTGTAGTGAGACCCTGCGCGCACACACACACACACACACACACACACCAAGTAAGTGACAGGGAACAGAGAGTCGGTGCTTCCCTGGAGTGGCCCCTCTTTGGACCAGGTGTGCCCCATGGGCTGGTAGCAATGACCATGAGTTGGGCCAGACTGTAGCAGGGGACTGGTCAGGGTGACTCCACTCCTTTCCCCATCTTCTCACTCAGGGGCCATAAACCCCACTCTGTGGATTAATAATTTCTTGAAAAGAAGGGGGGCACTTTTGTTCCCCAGCTCTAAAACCAAATATTAAAGCAATTATGTAACTAGCAATAAATTACTTAAAGTAGTGACTCACTCAGCTTAATTAGAGCGAGAGCAGGGAGGGATTAAGGTATTTTTAGAGCACACACCTCGCTCCCTCCTGAGGGGGAAGGCCTCAGTGCAAGGTGGGGGTGGAGAAAAGACTGGGAGCTCATGGAGGCACCCTAGGTGTCTGCCAGGAGCTGAAAGCTGATCCTCTGCCCCACTGAGGGCTTAACAAAACAAGCCAAGTCAGGGCTGCAGCAGGAGGGATCCAGATCAGACTAGGAGGTCTCATAGAGGACTGGGGCAGGGACACCAGATGATATGTTCTTGGAAGGCAGGAACTGGGCCTGTGACCTTCCTTTCCACCCAGAAACAGATCAAGGATAATTATTTCTGGGACTGGGTCTTGCCTTTCATTCTTGTCACTAGCTGTGTGGTTTTGGGTCAACCCCTTTGTCACCGCAAGACTGCATTTCCACCATTGTAAAATGAGCATAACCATGGCCACCTGCTTACACATTGCAAGGACTGAGATCCTAGAGGCTGGCTCTGCTAGACAAACATCCCCACAAGAGGCTAGTTCTGCTTTGGTCACTACTCTATACTTAAGTTTCCTTACAGAACTGTACAGACTACGTGCGCAATAAATGCCTTGTTGCATGAGTATGTGCAAGTTTTGCTTCCATTCTTGTACTCCAAGTAGCTTTCTTTTTAACAAGATTTTGTGAGTTAAGGCAATAGGTGGGATCCTGGCCCCTCTGCTCCAGGCTGGAGCTGGCAAGTTCCAAGGGGGTGGTGGGAAGCCCAACTTCCAGGTGAAGAGCTGAAAGGGTTCAGGACCATGGACAGATCCTACACATGCATTGGGGTGGTCTTCTGGGTTGTCAAGAGAGTAGCTGACATAGGAAGATCTTCCTGTAGTGCCCACCAAAACCTGGAGTGGGAGCAAGAGGGTGCCACAAGTTCTCAGGATGATGGGGAGACTAGAACTGTTTCCCATTATCTCTGGGAGTTCAGAGGATGTTGTGTTAAGGATAGATGAGATATCCTGAAAGACTTCTTAGAGGACTGGATATGATTGGCTGGGTAGATTCAGGACTTTATAAGAATGAAGTAATAATTCTAACCCTTGGGTCTTCTGGGAGAATTAAATGAGTTACTTTTTTAGAGATGCCTAGTATGTCTGCGTGGACACAACATGGGCTTGCTTCCTTCCTTTATTTCTATCTCTCTTTAGTCCCTGTGACATGAGAAGAGACAGCCTCACTACATATTCAAAAGCACTGGGCCTGGGCATGCACTTACAGTCTGGAGTTGTTCCTATCACCACCTTCAATGACCTCTGCCTTTGGAGCAAGCTGGGTCCCTAAAAGGTGCCCATGATGGACTGGGAAAGACCTGTGCACCTCCTCTTTCCTGGCATGTTGAGAGGCTGAGGGAAGGACACAGCCCCTCTGCAAGGCCTCAAGGCTTCTGTCCCTAGTAGCCACTCTGATCAGCTCAGACCAGCTCTCCTCACACCTCACTGGCCTTCCAGAGCCCAGGCGATGAATTAGCAATGATAGCATCCAGCATCACTATGACGACCATGCCTCTAGCAGGCATGAAGGCAGAAGCCAGAAACCCTTTGGGCCATGAGGCTTTGTGCTGGTGCATGTGGCAGTGTTGGGGCTGGAGAGGGAGCTAGAGCCAAGGTTAGAGCTCTATCTGCAGCGCACTAGAGTTGATACAGACTATAAGACCCAAAGGGTTTGAAAACAGTTGTTTTACTCTTTTCATCCTTTCTTCATCTTGCCTTTCATTCTTCCTTTCTTTCCCTTCCTCCTACTTTTTTGAGCCCTACTCTGTTTGAGCCCCTGGGTTTCCTAGCCCCTTCCTCCACTCAGGGCAGCAGACCCAGCTGGGCCTCATCACGCAGAGCTGAGGGAGGTGGGGGAAGACACATCCTGGTGTGGGTGTCAGCGAAGGTGTGGGGCAGCCACCTGTAGCTCTGCAGGAAGGCCCAGCTTAGCTGTGCCAGGGAGCTGCACAAATGGCTTTCCAGAGGAGGTGACACCTGTGCTGGCCCTGGTGGGTGAGGAGTTTCCCTGTAGAGAGGCAAGGCCAGAGGAGAGAGAGAGTGTGGGGTGAGGGAGTGACACAATTCAGAGCAGGTGTAGGGTGGGATGCATAGCTGAGAGCTCAGTGGGTGTAGAGGCCACCAAGGACTGGTGGAGGGGAGAAAATATGGTGAGCCTGTAGTTTGTTCACAGCCTGAAGAGCCCTGAAGATTTTTGTTGTTGTTCTTTTAATTTTTTCTAAAAAAGGAGGATTCGTTTTAGGATGGGAAAACTGAGGCCCAGAGAGAAAAAAATGAGCTGCTGAACCTCCCTTAGGTCATTAGAGACAGGCTACAGGCTCTGTAAGGGTCCAGGACTTTCCAGGCACCCAGCACTTTCACAACATGAGAAGGGTCCAGGGGTTGGGGAGATAGCTCAGCCGCCTAAAGAGCCTGCTTAGGCAAGCTTAGGCATGTGGGCTGGGACCGCGGTTTGGTTAGATCCCCTGCACCAAATGCTGTGTCAGCCCTGTCCCCAGGGTTGGCTGAGCCACTGGCCACAGAAAAGAAAAAATAGAAGGGTCCAAGGGTGATCTTACTCTCAATTTGAATAAAAGTTACACTAATCAGAGTCAGGCCCCTTGGCATGTGTGCACATGAATGTGTGTGTGCATGCATGCATGCATGCATGCATCCGTGCATGTGTGTGTGTGTGTGTGTGTGTTGGTAGGGCTGGGGGATCCTGGAAGGGACATGGAAGTCAGAAAGTGATTCGTACTGGGTCTTTGGGCTTCCAGGCCAGATGCCTTGTGACATTCCCTCCAGCAGGAACCTTGAGCTGGGTTGGTCCTCTGTAAGAAGCAAAGGCACCCTGGAGTGTTGTGTCTCCTCAGGGCTTTTCCTGGCCACAGAGTCTGATCTGGAGCCCGCTATGCTGAAATTTGTCTGTACAGAGTCCTTTAGCCCCATTGTCCTGTTGAACAGACTGAGGTCCCAAGGTAAGAGTGACTCATTCAGGGTAATTGTGGGTCAGTGGCTGGGCCAGGCCTGGCTGCCTGGACCTCGGCTGTCTTCATCCTCCCCATCTCTCAGCTCTCTCCCGCATCCCACTGTGCAGCACTGCTGGGCCTGCCAGCCTTGACGGATAGCCCTGCAGCTCGGCCTCCCTCCCATTCTTCTCCGGATACTGGGCTGTTAGCCTCCTAATCACCAGTCTTGCCTGGTGACCACCAAGCCATTCATTTCCCCCTCAGCCTCTTTGAGTACAGGTGTTTCTTTGTAGGGGGAGGCAGGAAGGGTGCAGAGNGAGCCCTCCTAGTGCAGTCCCTGCTTCAGGGAGCCGATGAGTGGGGAATGGCCCATATGCCTTTGCTGGAGTGTCAGGAATCCTTTGGGGGCCTCCCAATGGCACTTACACATGCACACCCACCCACACAGGCTCACAGTAACACTAACAAAAGCTTTTGTATATCAAAAAATATTGCATAGCAAGAATTGTACCAGAGCCCTGTATGTATAATCTCATTCTTGTTTGGGCATAATCAGCAACCACAGCCCAAAGATGAGGAAACTGACCTCTCTGAGGTCATTTAACCTCACACTTGTGTTTTCTGCACACATATACAGAAGACAGAGGTTGCATTTGAACACAGACCTGTGTGGCCCACCTCATGCAGTCACGACCCTTGGTGTACTTGCTTGCTGTTGCCTGTGTACACAGGTGCGCATGCCCATGCATGTATTCATGTTGAACAAACGTACATGCATGAATGTGAGCTGCCATAATGTTTCACCCATCCACCTGGATCAGGCTCCAAGGGGTGTGGAGAAAGTAGAGCTATAGAGGTCCTAAGGGGCTCAGTGCTCCTAGGCTGCTCCCAGCCTGGCCCTGGCTGTTGTATGGCCAGCTGCGGGGAGAAATGCAAGGGAGATGCAGCCTCCTGGCGTGGGGAAGGGAGGCTAGGAGGCAGATCTGCCAGCTCTTCCGCAGCACCTTCTAAACCTAGGGGCCAGCGGAGTGTGGTGCTGTGGGTCAGTTTTCTGGACTGTGGGGTGAAGCTGGTGCACCAGTTCCCCCTGCCCCCCTCCTGCCATCCATTGCCAGCCACACACACACCCTTCCCTGCCCCTCTTAGTGCCCTGCACCCTCAGCACTGTAGACAAGGGCAGTCAAACTCTTGGTTTCTGGCATGCATTGCACCTACTGCCCCCAGCCTTCCCTGCCCTAGAGGCTGATTGTGTGTGGGTCCTGCAAGAGCCCCCTGTGATGGTGGCCTCTTTGGTGATAGGTAGGAAGGCCAGTGCCAGGAGCTGAGGGCAGGTGGGGCCAATGCAGGACCCTCAGACACTCTATGGATAATTTACTGGGATAATTAATATAAAGTGCTTTGTGTCATGGGACACTAAGTAAATTTCATTAGTCTATAACTTGCTCCTCTTCCAGGAGTCTGGAGAGAGAGGGATTTGGGAGGGGCATGTGGGGCACTCTGAGGTCACTGAACTCCCAGGCTTGGCCAACACCGTGCTAATCTTAGGATCAGTTAGAGAGGTGAGAGAGAGAGATTGATGTTGGCATCTGACATAGACATCTATGTCTAGCCGAGTGCAGTCACCCATCTTGTCATGGGAGATGGCATGTCTGGTGCTAGGAGTGGCTGCCAGAACAAGGCTGAGAAACTCCCAGGCTACCTGCACATTTCTCCTTGGAGGAGCCGCTGAGCCGACCTAGATCAGCCCCTTCCTGGCTGCCTCCACCCTGGTTTCCACCCTGGCCTCCACAGACCACTGGTCTCAAAAGAACTGGGTGTACTGGTCAGCATCTGCAGCCTGGTGGTGGCAGTGAGGGGGACTCGCTATCCTCATCCGTAGGTGCCCAGTGCCTGGCACGGGCCTATTTTAGAGGGAGGTGGAAGAAAACACCTAGGGCTGGAGCTCTTCCTCCGGAAGGGTCCCATTTTAGGCTTTGTCATCTGTGACAAATGCACCTCGTGCACCATCAGAACCTGGAGGGACGGCTGAGGAGAGGAGCTAGTGGGGCGGGGCTGGGAGGAAACTGTCTGGGACTCAAAGCTTGACTTCCTGCTGTTTCAGATGTTGCCTTGAGGTGCAAATGTGGGCAGGATCTGTCCCACAAGTGGTAAGAGGCACATGGACCCCTGGTGGGTGGCTTTTCTGAGCTTCTTTGTGTAGGTAATTCTGTGTTCTGGGAAAAGGCCAGTTGGTACAAGGCTGGTGGTGATGCTCATGCCACTGATGGGCAGACAGGAGAAACGGCCCGGGACCGGGGAAGCTCAGAACTCCAGTGGCTTCAGTGTCCTCATCGTCGCATTTCTGCCATCTTTCCCCTGCCAGTCCACATCGGCCTGTCTGTTTCTCCTGTTCCTGGCTCTTTCTTCCTTTATTACTGCCTCTATATTGCCTCCCGCCTCAGGCTTATCTCCTCCTGTCGTCAGTCCATCCATCTCTGTCACTCCCCTGCGGCTCTTTCCCGCTGTCTGGCACCCTTGCCCTTCTGGGAGTTGGGAGCAGGGCCTCTCTGCAGTTGGCTCCTCCCTGCTGATTGCTTCTGTCTGCGCGACTGACCAGCTCTTGTCTGCCTCCACCTTCCTGCGTTGCTCCCTCAGATGATGTCCTTGCTCCTCAGTCTCTGGACTTGCTGTGCCTGCATGGGTTTTTCTCTCCTCTTGTCTCAGGGTCTCATCTCAGATCCTGCCTGGTCTCCACCTCTCTGCCCCCTTCCTTGCCTTGCAAACCCATACAGTGGCTTCAGCCCTCCAACAGCACGAATGGGTGTAGCTCACCCTCCCTCTCTCTTGTGCTGGCTGCCTCAGAAGCCTCCAACAATGCCCTTGGCCCCACACTACGCCTTGTTGCTAGGCCTTAGGCTGGCAGCACCTGGCTTCCATAGCGACGGGTGCTTAGAAACGGAACGCTGTGTCTCCCAGTCCCACTAAGGGAGGCTTTGCGGATCGAGTGACTTTGGATCAATCAGGAAACATGGCCAGGCTCCAAGCTGCCTCCAGCTGGGAAGACAAGAGAGGAGGGCACTGTGGTCTGTCTTCTGCATCTTAGGGACGGCTGGGTTGGGAAGAGCTGCTCTGCTTTGGCCCTGGAACCAGGAGAGGACCAGAGAGGGGGCCCTGGGCTCTTTTCCCAGGAGTCACCTGCTGTAAAAGACATGAGCTTGAGAGCTGTA
>NDGM011161217.1:0-20210 GCA_002564305.1 Octomys mimax | reverse complement strand
CACACACACACACACACACACACACACACTAAATAAATAAATATAAAAAAAATAAATAAAATCTCTCTGGCACCACTGTGTGAGAATGAGAATTAAACGAGATAGTGTATGCAAAGTACCTAACAAAGTAACTGGTGACATGGGCCCAGGACACAGAGCTTTGAACTTGTTTTTCTTCGGAAGAAGTGAAGAGCTGCTTTGAACCTCCTTGACTAACCTGAATTGGGGTCAGTTTCTCCAAGTCAGGCACTGTGAAATGTCCGGTATTGTGGCACTGAGCAGGGATTTCCAGCAGCCAGAGAGAGGAGGAGGCGAATCTGCAAAAAGCAGAATCCCTTTGAGCAGCAACCCGTTGTCTTTACTTTGTGCTTTCCAGAGACCTGCTCCTAAAAACCGAGCTCACTAATATTTTTATGTGGCTCTAGGAGCCACAAGTAGCCAGGCGCTGAGACCTGTGGAGGGTTGACGGCGCATTACTCCACTGCCTGTATTGATCTGTTTCATAGGTTCTGCTTGGTTGCTTGGTCTGAACAGATAGGTGTGAGACATACACGAGTCTCTGCCCCGTAAATACAGTAGGATGAAGTTAGAAGGCATTGACCCATATTTTTCTTGCTTTTTCTTCCAAAAAGAAGTGGGATGAAGGGAACTTTCAAATGAGTATCTGAATGGAGTTTTAAAGATAGTAGTAGAGACAATCTCCCTGATAGCTCAGGCTTTCAAGAACTTTGTTGTTGGATGAAAGGTGTTTTGTCTTAGAATGGTGAGATGTGACAACCTGAAGGCCACACCCTCATGTTCTTTAAAAAGTGGAGATGAGGCCAGGGATATGGCTCAGTAGCATAAGCACCTGCCTGGCAAGTATAAGATGCTGAGTTTGAGCCCCAGTGCCAAAAATAAATAAATAAAATGAATAAAAAAGTGGAGATGAAATCCCCTTCCCTTGATTGTGGGCTAGGCTTACATACTTTCTTCTCACATATAACTAATGGCAGAAGTGAAGGGTGTCTCTTGAATAGCGTGTTAAGGCACTGTGGCTTTCTGCTTGGAAACGCCCTCACTCCCTCAGTTTGAAGCTAATCACCACGTCATGAGGCAGCCCTGAGGAGTCAGCCCCGCCTGAGCTGTGGCAGACCCTTGGAGGCCTGCTGTGGGTTTGGATGTAGATCCTCCTCCTGTGGCGCCTTGAGGTGACCACTGCCAGGCCAAAACACATGGCAGCCTTGTGAAAAGCCTTGAGGCAGAGACAGAGAGAGGAAGCACCAAAGACCACAGGCCCAGAGGAGCTGGGAGACAGCCAATGTTTATTTTTCCTGAGCGGCTCAATTCAGGCTAATATGCTATGTTTCAGTAGATAACTAAGGAATGGCCTATGTCCAGTGTAGTGACCTCAGTTTTCTGTCCAACGAGGCAACAAGTGTCCAATGGCTGCTTGATGGCAAAGGATAAGCAGAGTCATTGTCCTGTGATATTTTCTAGGGATGGTTCTGCCTCTTGGAACATGGACAGATGTGCCTGGGGCTGATGGTAAGCTGGGAAGTTTCTTCAGAGTAGAGAGGAAAGGACCTGGATTCCCACAGGGGAGAGAATTTCTCAGAGACGAGAAGACTATCTGCTGCACTGCGGTCAGAGTGGGTTGCAGCGACGCCCAGTGTATCTAGGTCAGGGCCTGACAGATTTTTCCTGCAAAAAGCCAGATAATAAAAAAATTTGGGCTTATGGGATGTGCAGTTGCTGTCACACTCCTGAACTCTGCCATTGGCAGAGTGTAAATGAGTGGCTGTGGATGTTTACTGGTAAAACTATTGATTTAGCAGGAAGTAGGCTGGATTTGGCCCTTGGGCTATCGTTTGTCAGGTTCAGGATGGGAAACTTAAGCTCAGCCCCTGAGTTTCTGGAAGACCCAGGCAGAGTGAGAATGGGCTGAGGCAGCTGTGGGCCTATAAGGACTCTTGGTAAGTGTGAGAGACATAGAAGGGTCTCGTGGCCTGGAGGGCAGAGCTGGGTTTCCAGGACATCAGTGTCAGAGGTGGTGTGCTGGCCAAGGCCTATGTTATGGGTTAGGTCTAGAATGTCCCCCAAAGTTTCATATGTTCAGAATTGGGACTTATAGAGGGTGCTTGGATGATCAGATGTTGTCCTGGTCAGTGAGCGAACCCTCTGGTGAACCCAAAGCTGAATGTGCTGTGAGAAGGCGGAGCCCGGTCGGAGGAGGGGGTCCCAGGGGCTGGGCCTGGATGGTGCAGCTCCTTCTTGGGCATTCCCTTCACTTTCTGTCCTCTGGCTGACAAGATGTGAGTGATTTCCTCCACTAGACCCTGCTGCTATTGTGCCCCTTCAGCCTTTGGGGTTCTGACCAGGGAATAAAACTGTAAGCCAACATGAACCTCTCCTCCTGTAAGTTGTGGGTGTCCAGTGTGTTGTCTTGGCAATGAGGAAGTGACAAAGATACCCCAATTAGGGCTTTATGCCTCAATAAAGCCAGCATAGAGACACGCAGGTGTTGGGGGAGGGTCTGTGCTCAGAGTGCAGGCTTTCCCTGAGCTGAGGGGTGTAGGGGCAGTAAGTGGAGTTGATTGAGTTCAAATCCCAAAGCCATGGGCTTCCTTGAATTGGTAGAATTATTTTCCACCCTCATCAGCAGTAAGCAGTGTCTGGAGAATAAGTATCAGATATGGGGAATGAAAAAGGGAACGGTTTTGCATACCCCAGGATGAGGATTTGGTAATATTTGTATTTGCTACATTCATAGGAATAGCTATAAGAAATACTATCAGGGAAATTCAGATTTTGGAGTTGGGAAAAGCAAAAGTTCAGGGCATGTGAGCAGAAATAGCTTTGTCTGTGGAGACATAATGTGCAGGCCCAGGGCCCAGTGAAATACAGATCTCTTTTCAAAAGCAGGGGGGAAAGGCACTATTAAACGTAGAACAATAGAAAGCTTTTTCCATTCATCCGTGGTCCTTTTTCAACTTGTTGTCATGTTTTGTTTGATCTTCTAAGGAAAGAAAAATTAAGATTTTCATTATTAACATGAATTTCACTCTTCATCTTTATATAGTACCATGCCAATTTTCAATGCAAATGCTAAGAGCATTTGACTAGAATTGCCAAAATTATATAACTCATATTTCATAACTTCTGTGTACATATGGGTATTGTTCTTACCAGAACAGTAGAAATTCTGCACAAAACTAACCCAGCTGTTTTTATTTCACTATACTATATGCACACATTCTACCAACCATCACTCCTTTTGCTTTTTGTTGATAAGTAAGGAGTGATGGAAAGGAAAGGGATTTGTGGCTTGTCCCATTCTCCCTTCCACATATTTTCAGCATTAGTGGTTGACCAGTAAGGGGAAGTGACATGAGGAAGAATTGATACGAGAGCCTTCTGCATTTGTCTGTCAGGGCTGTCAGAAAATATCATAGACTAGGTGGCTTGGACAGAAGAAATGTATGGGCTCAAAATTCTGGAGACTGCACCTCTGAGATCCAAGCACTGGTCAGGCTTTGCTTCCTCTGGAGCTGCTAGGAAAGAAGCTTCCGGGCCTTTCTCTCTGTTTCTGAAAGATCCTCAGCTTGTGGCAGCAACTTCAGGCCTCACATGATCCTCTCTCTGCCATGTAACAGGCCCAGATTTCCCGTTTATAAGAGCACTCATCATGTTGGATGAGGAGCCACACTACCCCAGTGTGGCCTCCTCTTAACCAACATCTGAAAAAGTCTTATGCTGAAGCAGGGTTACATATAGAGATGCCCTGGAGAGGACTTAGGTGGGCACTGCGAGGGTGCAATTCGATCCATGGCAGATTCCTTGACTGCACTTCTTGACTGTCATCGCCTTCTCCCTGAGTGTGAAGCACGTTCTGGATAAACAGAAGGCACGGCCTCTCACTGCTGCTCACGTCCCACTTGAGCATGGGCCCATCTGGCTGACACCCACACACTTTGTGCCCCCTGCAGTTCTGCGCTAGTGGGAACCATGAGCACTACGTGGAACACGGCAGCAAGGAACAGGGCGGGTGTGCACACTGCACGTGTCCTCTCTGCTCACATGCACTCTTCCGTGTCTCCTTGGACTTCACCTACTCGAGTTCAGTGACAAAACCATTAAGCATTTCAAGACAGCAATGAGTGCGCTTTAAGGCCCCTTGTGGGATCCTAGGTGGGTAGCATGGCTGCAAAACTTGCTCTGTGCTGAACTATGGCGCAGACCTCTTTCTTGAACTTGATGCAGATCTCTAGAAACTAGATGATTAAATCCAAGTACTGTAGGCCAAGTGGTCAAGCAGGGTTATGGGCCAATCCTGAGACTCCAAAGAGAATACATAGGACTGGATCTCATGTCGCCAGATCCCTGGTCCCATGAGGCCTTGCTGCTGCTTAGGCAGCTACACCATTTGCAAAGAGCTAGCTCAGCACAGAAGCACCACTGCTCAGGACATCCTTCAGATCGTACCTACGTGTTAAACGGCACCAGCCGCTCCGTGGATGTGCGGGCACAGAGACCACCCTGCTCTGCCTTCTCAGGTGCAAACTAAAGCAAGCGGTGAAAGGGCTGCCATTTCCCTCGACACCCAATCTTAGGGCTGAGTTCGGGGCAATGGGATAGTGACGAGTGAGTGCCACAAGGATCCAGGTGTTCTCCTTCACTACTCTGAGGAAAGCTTGGAGCTTGTAGAGGAGATGGAGATGGGAAGCCAGGAACACATGTAGATCTGGCCGGAGGCCTGATGCCCCAGCGATGGAATTGGTTTGCTCTCTTGTCCTTATATTTCCTGCACTTCTCGTGTCACTTAACTTTTTTTTTTTTTTTTTTNCTTAACTTTTTTTTTTTTTTTTTCTTTGTGCAGGGTCTCACTATGCAGGTTGGACCCATAGTGATCCTCCTGTTTTCAGCCTCCCTAGTGCTGGGATTACAGACCTGTGCCACCATGCCTGGTCTCAGTGGCCCACTCAGCATGCCCGGGCGCAGGGCCGAGGTGGCATGTAGTGCTGGGAATTGAGCCCCAGCCCCTGCACTTGCCTAAGCAGGTGTTTAGTCTGCTGAGCTATCTCACTGGTCTACACTTAACTTTTGATATGCAACACACCCCTTATCTCAGTGGCTTTAAGTAACAGCTACCCACTTACTCATGATCTGTAGGTGACTTGGATCAGGCTTAGTGGGCCTGACCCATTTTGCTTAAGCATTTGTGGGTGGTGGCCAGGGACTAGCTGGCTTAGGAAGGGTCGAGTTTTGACTGGGCCTTCCTTCTCTGTTCTTGCTGTCCAGTGGGCTATCCTGGGCTAGTGCCCATGGGGAAAGCAGGGTGTCACAAACAGCAGAAGCTATTGGACCTGTTATAAGCCTACGACTGTCCCTTCCACCACATTCTGTTCAAAAAAACAGGTTCCAAAGACAGCTTGGACTCAAATGTGGGTAATCAGGTTCTGCTTCTTTTGGGGAAGAACTGCAGGCTGCTGTGGCCATTCAGCGGCCTACCACATTCCCTCTGGAGAGTACTCTCTCACGCCCTCCTGTCTCTACTCAGGCCACCTGGAAATTTGCCTGTTCTGTTTTTGTTTTTGTTTTTTCTTTTCTTTTTTTGAGACAGGGTTTTGCTACACAGTTCAGGCTGGCCTTTAACTAACTAGGTAACCCTGGCTGGCTCAAACTTGCAGAGATTCTCCTGTCTCAGCCTCCCAAGTCCTGGGATTACAGATGTGTGGCACCATGACTGGCTTAGTCCCATTCTTTTCTATCCTCCCTCTTGTGGTCTAGTGCCATTTGTTCAGGACATTTTGGGGGAAAGGACCAGTTTATTTTAGAAAACATTTGTGCTGGGAATAGAGGTGGAGTGCTCATATGTTCCCTGAGGTAGGAGCTCTTAGCTTTTAGGGAAAGCATATCTTAATCTATTTTAAATTCTCATGCAAATCATTTGGGGAGCTTTATGAAAATATAGACTCCTGGATCCCATCACTAATGAATTAATTCTGGATTTTCACCTAAAAGCCTAAGTGTCTGAGTATTTTCAAATTTCCTGGGGTGATTTTTTTTCCATCAGCACGTTTCAGAAACACAATCTTATCTCAATAGCTTAAGCAGCATCTTGGTGCTGCAAAGGTGGTATTGGACTCCTAAGGCTCCTGGAGGGGTTGACTGTGTCTTATTTATTTCTGCACAGCACCTGGAGCCTGTAATGGCTTCTCAGACACTGTCATGTTTCACTGAGTAAGTGGCCACTGTGGTTCTCACAATGTAGCTCATATTCCAGCGGCATGAACTTCTTAGGGAATAGGTTTGAAGTAGAAATCTTTGGGCTTTGCTCCAGGGTCATGCAAATTAGGAACTAGATATACTGCAATCAGGAGTGGGGGGGGGGGCTTGGCTGTGGGGCATGAGAGCCCTTCACACACTGAGGGGCAAGGACCACCCGCTGTGCTGGAGCGGGTGTGTTCCAGCTCCGCAGGACCTGTTGCCCTCAGCAAGGTCTTCCTGTGGCTGTGGAGCCCTTTGACACAGCCCAGCCACAGCCTTCCTCCCCTGTGCTAACTGCTCATAATTTGCTGCAGTTCTTTCTTCTGAACTCTGGACAGGGCATCTGGCCCTCTCCTCAGGCAAGGTCTCTATGCTCATAGCAAAAGTGTGGCTCCTGCTGGCTATGTAGAGCTTTCAAGTTGGTGTCAAGATTTCCTCCCTTTCCCGAAGAGCTTTGCAAACTTCTTGCCTCAGAAGGAGTGCTAAGGGCCGAGGCATTAAAAGGCACTTGGCATGAGGGGTCACCATTCCTGCGGAGTTTCAGATGCATACCTGGTTATTAGAGCAGTAGACACAGCAGGTATGTGCATGCACACACACTGCCAGGGCACCAAGCTCTTTGTTCCTGGAAGCCAGGCTCTGCTGCACTGTGGTTGCCTGGAAAACCTTTAGGAAAGGGGAGTGTGCTAAGTCCTTGTGAGCCAAATTGGCCATTAGAGTTTTCATATTCTAGGTCAGAAAGCCAATGGAAGAGGCAGGAGGTGTGCAAGGCAAGAACACTGGCCTGGAGCCCAGGAGTCTGACATAACAGCCCCAGATATAACACAAGCTCTTGAACAAGTTGCTTCCTTTGGTGGCCAGCACCTTCTCTGAGAAACAAGACATAACTTATTATATGAGATGTGATTAAAAAGTATAATGAATGCTTGAATTTTTAAAATGTATCACAATAAAAGACATTGCCATACATCCCCCTCAAAAGCTCCCCCAGATTTGACTTCACTTATCCCATCATTCTTACGGCTTTCTCAGGAGTGTCTTACAGAGACTTGACTTGAAAAATGCAGCAAGTGCTGCTGTGGAGAGTCAGCCAGTGGAAAGGCAAACTAGTGAACACATTGCGGTGCGTCCTCGCCCACTTCAGTCACTCGGTCTGGCAGCACGTCGCTTTGGCTCTCCCCCAAAGTCATGATGGCTACAAAAGCTAAACATTCTGTATCATTCCACAACACTGAATGGCCACAACATCCAAGCAAGAGACATTCGTGAAAGAGGACCTCCAGAACTGCCTCAGAAAGTGACCAGAACAATGGGACAAATGTGTTCAAAGGCAGGGGAAATAGTTTGAAGGGTGTGAATGGCAATGTGTCTTTTACTGTAATAAATTTTTAATTTAAGCATTTAGTGCATAGTCTAATCACTCCATCCCTAAACCATGCTGATGATACAACTGTATGTCAAACAGAAGTTGAAACTACATAAACAGCAATTAGGGATTTCTTAGGAGAATGGAACAGAGATGGGTGGGAGGAAAATGAAGTGAAGGAGGGAGATAGGCTCGGAAGTTCTTTGTCCTCTTAGGTAAAAGAAAGAGAGGAATGGACAGGATGGAGGTATAGGTAAGGCTGATGTGTCCCATGAGGAAAGAAGAGGAAATGTATCACTTAGTTAAAAGTCCTCCATTCATCCCCACCCCTACTTGCTGTCTACCTGATGCCTACAGGTCCTAAAGTCGCTGCATGCTGTGGCTTTCAATGCACCTCTCATTCACTTTCTCCATCAATGATGTCATCAGGTCATTTACCTGCTGCACTGGAATAGTGCCAGTGAGTGCAGTGTTGCCTAATAGGGTATGTGTTTCAGATGGGGCTTTAAAGGAGTAATAGATCTTCTGGCTTGAAGAAACGCAAGTCTTACCCTGTGCTGAATGTGCAAATTAAAAGCTGATAGACCCAATTGTGGGTTTATAGTGAAGCAGGCAGCCAATGGCAAGTAGGCTTGGTGGAGGAGGAGGAGGCAGAAAAAGGGTCCCTTCACATTTTATGATATGCTAAGGGCCCCAAATGGATGACTTTGAAGGAGGAGAACAAGGTCAAGACTTCTAATAGGTATCAAGAATGATTATGAAAGGCCGGCCAAATAGCTCAGTAGATTAAAGCACCTGTAAGCAGGTGCAGGGACCCAGGGTTCGATCCCTGGGCCTGCCGGGCTGGCCCCACCTCCGGGGTGTGCTGAAATGGCAAGTGAGACTGGGCGTGGTGGTACACACCTGTAATCCCAGCTCTCGGGAGGCTGTAAACAGGTGGATCACTACAAGTCTGATCTAGTAGTGAGACCCTGAACACCCTGTAGACCCTTCCCTAAAGTACGAAAAAAAAAAAAAAAGAGTGGTTATGAAGATAGAGCCAGGTGAAGGGGTAGTGGTACCAGTGAGTGCTAGCCAAGGACAGAGAGCTCGGGCCCCACACATCTGCAGTGGACACTGCAGAATGATGGGAGCAGGCACACTGGTGTTCTTTAGCACAGGTTTGTAGTCCTTGGCAAGTAGCTGTTAATACAGAGAAAATGCAACGACATCCCTAATATCATGAGGGTTGAAGATCTCATTGTGGAAATACATAAGAAAGCCTAAAAAGATTTACAAGAAAATAGAACATCTTCATGTGCTTGCTGTAATAAGGAATTTTGTAGTATTCCAAACTTCAAAACTATAGCAAAAATTGAAATGTCTGACTTGCATTAAAATAAATTCACTTCATAAAAAAAAAGACCTGTAAGGAAAAAAAGATTAGGAAGATATAAAGAATTAATATTCAGAACGCATGAAGATTTTCTCGCATTTAAAAAAACAAACAGATTTGTCAGAATTGGGGAAAATGGTTCAGAGATAATTAGCAACATAGAAATGGAAACTGATAGCAAACATTTGCAAAGATATTTAATTTCATGAGTAATAAGGAAAACACAAACCAACAACTAATATTAGGCTTTTTTTTTTTTTTCACAATCAGACTAACAAAAGCTAAAAAGTCTGATAATACCAAGTTTAGTTAGGATGTGAACCTTTTTACCCATTCCTGGTTTTGGGTATTTTTAATTTCCAGGTGATTGAGTTCAATGAAATGTAGATCCTACAGACAGAGGGCTATCAAATTTTACCTTTAAATACCTACTGTGAATCAATTTTGCCTGTATTATTATCATTATTATGTGGTACCAGGGATCAAACTCAGGACCTTGTGCTTGCCAGGCAAGCACTGAGCTATCTCCCTGCCCCCCATTACTGAATAAGCAGTAAAACTGCTTCAGAGAAGAACGTGGCAACACTGAAACTGGAGACCCCATATACTCTGTTACTCAGACTTAAATTTAGATCTATAGCATACTTGCATTCATATATATGTGAATACACTGTATATGTACACATCCATATGCACATTTTTGAATAGATGTGTCTACACAAATATCCACCTATCTACAAATACACACACACACACACACACACACACACACACACACACATATGACAGGAGACCTGAAAAATAATCATAGACCTAGTGTGTACTATGGCAAGCCTCCCAGTGTTCATCCAGATGAGAAATGAATTGTGCCGTGCCAGTAATGGAATTCCATATAGCAGTGAAAAGGAATGAGGCAGAGCTACATGAATCAACATGGATTAATTCCACAAATGCAGTATTGATCAGAAGAAAGCAATTTGCAAATGCGTACTTGCAGTGGGAGGGAGGGCTCAAGGAGGGCCCTACAAGGAGGATTCATTTATACTGGTGATGAGCTATTTTTAAAACTTGATAGTGACACCTGGGTATTTATATTTTTTTCTTCTATGCTGTTTTGTGTGTCACAGCATAACACAATAAATTCAACAGTGGCTGACAGTAAGGGTGAACTAATCCTGTCACAGTAATTCCACTTCCCTTTGCTGACATTTGGGCAACAGCCCCTTGTGGAGACCTAAGGGGAAGTCTTTTGGAAGAGAAGGGCAGGTTCAGGCAAGCATTTATTCTCTGGGGAGTGGGAACCCCATTGTCTTCTGCCTCTTTTGGGGACAGTAACATGGACCTGTGATGTCTGCCTTGGTAGCAACCATCTCTCAGCCATGAGGTGGTAATCACAAGGGGAGAGAGTGAGGGTTCTGGGACGGTAAAAGGAAAAGACAGCAGAGCCTTAGTGTCTGGTGGCATCCTGGGGCACAGAACCATCGGACTTATTACGTAAGCAACGATCATCTTAATGGTTCAGACCGTTGGTGGTGTGGCTTCCTGTATGTCATGATCAAAAATCTTCATGAAGCAAAACTTGGTGAATTTCTTTTAGAATCTGTAGAGTTGGGCGAACATTCTCCTTAAGTCTTTGCTCCACCTGCTGGGCTCCTTCTCTCCCTGGGGAAGTCCTCCTCCTGAACATGCCTGTGTTTGCTGTGGAGCCTTCCTAGCGCTCCTCAGAGAGCAGCATGCTTCCTCCTCTGCGGCCGCCCAGCATGCTCTCTTTGTCCACGCTATGGTTCTTCACTGTTATGGCAGTACATTTCACCCCATGAGAAAAGTGGTTCCTGTTCCGGGGTTTCAGTGTTGGCACGGTTCCAGCCATGTCCTGAACTTCTAATAGAAGCACGTTGAAATGAGCGATGCCTGTCTTGTATCTCTATCTTAGAGACATAACAAATCCGATACTGAGGTGGATTCTGAGGAGAGAGGGGGTGGAGAAAGAGACATTTGAGAGGCTTCCCAATAAATGAACACTGGAAAACAAACCCTTTTCTTAACAGCTCTTAATGCAACATTGCATCAGTCCTATCCATATTTGCTAGTGATTTTGTGTGTTCGATAGAATTGCATTTAAGCTCACTAGCCTCCCTGAATCCTGGTTTCCTTTCATTTCCCCATCCTAATCAGGCATACGTGACACTTGCTAATGGGGTATTAACTATTTTGTAAGGAGATAAATGAATGCATGGGTGATCCTGAGCTCTTACAAAGTGGTTGATTCCAGCACTTGAACTATAGAACAATAGGCAGCCTTTATTCTTGGATGAAGGATCCTTAGGGTTATGCTCTACAGAAACATGACAATTGCATCATTTAATGCAAACAGACTAAAACATTAGGTCTGGTACTCTTCTGTAGCAGTATATCTTGAGAATGCTGCAGAGAATATGTGAACCACTTTCCCACCCCTTTTTCCTCCTCCTATGTTGCTGCTGTGTGTCTGAGTGTGGAGGGTGGCAGAGGTGAGTCCAAAGCCAAGAATGTCAGCATACGGGATGCCAGTAGAAGTTAATGTAGACTTTAGGGAACCAGGGTGCTGGATCATTAATCAGCTCAGATATAAAGGAGAATGGCCTTTGGCTGAAGGAAGATTCTAGCTCTAACAGGAGTAAGTGGAAGCAGAAAGCCATTTTGCTGCAGACCTCTGTTCCTCAGAAGGTTTTCTGAAAAAGCTTATTTATGCAAATGTGAATGCAGGACGAGAGCAATGTTTTCTATAATGCTTAGTACTTACTGGGCATGTACGTGCTCAGCACTTTGCATGCATCACCTCTTTTCAATTTACAAAAGTCACGGGAGGCAGGTACTGTCTGTTATTATTTTCATTCTGTGGGAAAGAAAATAGGCTTAGAAGACATCTCTCCAGGTCTTAGAACCCATATGGAGAAGAGGATCCCATTTTCCTGGGACTTCAGTTTCACACATTTGCTTTATGGGGTTGGCAAACATTGCCTGTCCCTTCAGAGTTCTGGAGAGAGCAGACCAGCATGTGCAAGGGGCCCAGGTGTTCACAGGACAAAAAAAGGTTTGTTCCTTAACCTCTACTGCCTGGAGCTGGACACAGGGTGGCCTGATGCCAGCCCAGGTCCCACAACAGTGACGGCAACAGACTTGGAAATGGTGACCATCAAACTGTGGGGCTGGACTGCCCAGGCGGTCTGCCACATGGACGGTGTGCTAGTCCTGATGAGTGACAGTGTGGGTGCTGGGACGTGGCCTAGAATTTTTATGGTGGTCAAAGTCCTATGTCTTCCAGTTGTGGATGGCAGGAAGATGAGATGCATTATGCCCATCTATCTTGTTAAGAGTCAGGGGTCTCTGCGGTGAACTTTGCGTTACCACTTCCATTTTGCTCAGCACTGAGTATACGTGACAACCCACCTCATCTGACCCCTCCAGCTGGCCTCGTGATTTCACTCTGTTTATACCCATGGCTTTGTGACACTGAGATCCTGTGGCTGTTGGCTCCTTACTCGCGTACAGAAAATGCATCTGCTTTGTTTTTCTTTTCTCTGGAGTTCTAATATATTTTTTCAGTGTTCAAACCCTTCATCAAGATTCAGTTATTTAATTAAAAGAAGGTATAAAGGAAAAGGCCTGGGCATTTAGAAGCAAGATACCAGAGCAAGAGCCTTCTTTCCAGAGCACCTGTTGTGACACTCGTGACGCTTGCTGTTCCATATGCCTGACTGCTCTGAATGTCAGCAAGATGAGACAGGACAGAGCCTGATGTCAGCTGCCCTTTGCCATGTCCATTCTGCGGCCTTGACCTCAAGACAGCCAAAATGTCCTTTCGAGATCTAGGAGCTCAGCTGTGTCCTATTTTGGGTTGGGAGAGGAGATGCTCCTGTAATGCTCTATCCAGGCTAAAGCTTCCCACAGGAAATTAATCAACAGAGAAGGGAAGGAGAGTTGATTCGAGAGGCAATGGGATCAGTGTGCGCTAAATGGATTTGGTGACGGGTGTGGACAGTTCTAATTTTTCATCCAGAAAATGATACATTAATTTCTGTGGACACATTTTCCAGTTCATACCTAGGACCTCATCAATTAGCTCAACTGGACCGAGCGACCGACAATTCCACTGGCAAGGAACGGCTGGAGCAGGGTTGGGGATTTGTTGCCTGTGCAATTCATTTAAAATGGAGTAACTGCACACTGAAGACCTGCCTCAGTTTCTCATGGAGATTCAGTGTCCGGAAGGATAATCCCTGAGCTCCTCCACAGAGCCCATGGGCACTGACACTGTGTAGCCTGCCCAAGGGCCTTCTGCTTACTACTAGTGAAGTGTCCGTAAGTAATTACAGATTCCAGAAACAATTCCAGGGGATTTGGATTAAAAATTTCTCTCCTCTCCCATCAAGTTCGTAAGTCTTTGTCTTCATGCCTGAAAAAAGGTAAATGTGTGGTGAAAGAAGCAAAGCGATAACAACCTGACGGAATATTCTTGCAGCCTGGATGTCATTTTTCCAAGAGGAACTTTGTTGTCTGTAAACAGGAAGCTGCAGCTTGTACCAGCAATTAGCAATTGATTAAGTGCTGTTCACTGAATGCTTAATGCGGCGCAGGCTGGTTCCCAGGGGAATGGTGAGGTGATTCTTTCGCTGCTACACTGTGATGTGTTCGGATGAATGTGTTCACCTTCTCTTTGACTTCTGTCCTTGCCTTTCCTTAGCTCTCTTTAATCACACCTGCCCTTCATTTTACTGCCTCTTGCTCGAGGAGTCAATGACAGAACCAACCAGAAACTTGGGAGCCGAGTTAATAGTGAGAAGGTCCAAGGCCCTTATTTGCTCCGGGCTGCCTCATTTGTCCACCAAGGCCATATAATTAGTTTCTGATTACTTTCCCTTGCCGATCTGCCATTTCTCGTCCCCTTCGGACAGCTGAAGCTTTTTATCTGTGGAAGTTCTTTCAAAAGGACATTAGCTTTTGTAATTTAATGTAGTTTCACCATGATAAGTGTTTTTCAGTAATCTTTTCCCCTTCTTGTGGGAGTTTTAAAATGTGGCTTTTCCTTACGGTGTGATCATTTTCGCAGGAGCCCAGGTCTCTCACACACACTGAGGGTGGCCACCTTCAACCTTAGCAGAGTCTACTGGGGTTTGCGGTTCTGTGGAGCTGTCATTCCCAGCATGCTCACTGAGGTTTCTTGTACCGCACGCTGACCTGTAAGTGGGGGGTTTGCTGTGCATGAGAGACCCCTGCTGTGGGGTGGAGGCTGGCTTCTTGTTCCTGCTTGAGCCCATGCTGCTTGGGGTCCGGCTTTCCCCTGCTATCCTGGGACGTGGCCACAGTGAACTGCAGCTGGGCTTTGCAGTTAATCCAAGGGGCCATGCCTAAGCCTGGGCACCTTAGGGCCGAGCGCAAGCCAAGTAATGAAGTCTGCCCTCAAGTCCTGGCAGGCCATGCATACAGCCAGGTTCCTGTGAAGGATGTGTGGCTCTAGATCCAGTGGGTCACACAGGTGTCTGAGGACCCAGCAAGATTGGCTAAGCTGCTGGTCTCTCTGTTTTCAAACCACAAAGGTGGCAAATCCTTAGAGCTGGGGCTGTTCTCTTAGCCCTGACAGATAAAAGGTGGACATGACCCAGGTGTGGCCAATCGGAGATTCTTCTATGACAATTTAGGGTTAGAGTAGAGAGATAACCATTCTTTGGGGTATCTAGACCATCTCAAAAGAGATGTGGCTTTGGTGAATTCTACCAAGAAGCAAAACAGATGAAGAAACAAAAAATGATAACAAAACAATTTGTTTTGTTATCCTACAAAACAGCAGGATTAAGCAAGTGTGTGTGTGTGTGTGTGTGTGTGTGTGCTTATAGGTGTGTGTACTCATGTCCATGCTGAGATAATAAGCAATGATTCTGCTTTTTTTTTTCCCCCCTGGGTTCTCTGAGGCCCAGTCACATTTCTGTCCCCAAGACATTGTCATCTATCTTCTAAAAGTTGCGAAGGAAATAACCCTTTGCAATAAGGTATCCATTGTTCTACTCAGGCATAGGCTAGAGGTCTATGCTGAAGAAAACCATGTCTTCCTATGCCGCTATACACTTTACAGCTTGTGTGTCCATTCATCCACTCATTCACTTTCCTTTGTTTTTGTATTTAGGACAGGGTGTACAGGATGGACAGGTCTCTGAATAGATCGGACTCGTAGTGATCCCCCCATTTACAGCCTCCCAAGTGCTGGGATTACATGTGCGCACCACCACACTCAGTCTTCATCACCGTCTCAGTGCCCACTGGGGACGGGGCTGGCACAGCAGGCCAGGGGATCAAACTCACATCCTCTGCATCTGCCTAAGCAGGTGCCTTAATCCGCTGAGCTGTTTGGCTGGCTGGCCTGTCTCACTTTCCTCAATGAATAAACATGCAGAACCTTGCCATGCACTGGGTGCGGTGTTGGGCGAGTTCCTCTCCCCAGTGCCTGACCTCCTGCTGCTTGTGATCTGAGGAAGCAGATGATATATTACTTTCTTGGGGCTGCCAAGTGGGTTATCACAACTTCATACTTGGGGATGTAATACAACAGAACTGATTCTCTCACTGTTCCAGAGACCCACAGTCTGCTTCAAGGTCGCAGAAATCCTGTGCTCCTTCTGACAACACTTGGGAAGAATCCTTCTGATGACCCTAGATGCTCCTGGTCCAGGATTGTGTCACTCCAGCCTCTGCCTCTGACTGCACAAGACCTTCTGTTTTCTGCTCATCTTTTATAAGGACACTTTGTTGTGTTTAGAGATTGGGAGAGTCATTGAGGACAATCTGAATGCAATTTCTTCAACGTATACTGTCTGCAAAAACCCTTCTTTCAAGGAAGGACACACTCACAGGTTCCAGAGGTTAGCTCTGGACATAGGTTTTTGGGAGCCACCATTCATCACACTAGAGATGAAGAAGAATTGCGGGGAAGGTGGACAGCATTACGAATGGGACTGCAATGAGCTCAGGGAGTTGGAGGCCTCACCATCTGACAGCGGGAGGTGGACCAGGGGCTTGCTGGACTGTGGTGGGGGCTGGAAAGGTACTGCAGATGGCAGGTAGGCACCTCGCAAGAAAGGAGGAAAGGAGAAGAGAGGCCTGTGGCAGGGTGGCGGGCACCGAGGACACAACCCGTGAGGCTTTGTACAGAACACTGGACCCTCTGCTGTGGTTTTAAGCAGCTCAATATCTGATTTGCAAGTAAAAAGAATTCCCTTGGTTCCCCTTTTTTTTCTCCTTGGTGTCCGACTCCTTATTTTTTCTCATTATGATCAATAATTGTGTCCCTAGGGAATCCCAGACAATACAAGGAGGATCCAACTAGGAAAGATGCACGGGTGAGAACCATCAAAGGCCCCCTCTTGGCATCTAATTTGCACTGCCTCCATCCTCTTCTGCCTTAATTCTCATTTTGAGAGTTCTAAATCACTAATATACCATCTCAGTTCTCTGCAATACCACAGGCAATTTAATACTGTGAAAAAGAAGAGGCGTCTTTGGTGTTCTAACATTTATTATTCCTGGACTCGTTATTTTTCTTAATGAAAGCTTCTTTCTCTCCCTCCGCTTATCGGTTTTTAACACATGCCATTTACCACCTCCAACCTGATGATTAGGGGGCCAGGAACAGGCTTACATCACTGTCAAGGAAGGAGAGGAAAAATTGCAAAGGAAATGGCAAGATATTGTCACGATAGTGAACAGGAAAATCTGCAGTGCTTAGAAGAACACAGGACCCAAATGCAATTCTGTGTCCAGGGCCTCGCCCACAGGGGCAGAGGCCCCAGCCAGTACCAGCTCCACGTGACTGATTATTCAAATGGTCCCATGATTAATTTGGTTTACATTGACGCAAATAATCCTGCTGGAGCCTGCAACAGCTAATGCATTTTTGGAACTGTGGTTTTTCCATTGATAGTACAAAATAGTGTAGAGGAAAGCCATTTTCATAATATTAATAATGGAATTACAGAATCAGGTCACTTAAAGGAACCAAGCTGAGTCAGCGAAGGCAGCGTAGAGTTGAATGTGGAGATTAGTCCTGAGCAAAATGGAACTCGAACCTTCTGCAGCTATCTCATTGCATAAAACTCACGTCCCCTTCCCATGCTCCTTAGGAGAGAAAGAGCTCTAAAAAGGACTTGGCTAAGTGCAATTCTCAGATGAATTCTTAGGAGGGAAGGAGCTGTCCAGGTTTTGGAGGTCATCCCTGCTGAAATGTTTTTCCTCCTTTGATTGCAGATTGGATTTACCATCTTTGCCTACACCATAGTTTAATGCCCAAGTCCTAGAAATGCTCTCCAAGTGAATGATTAGTTGCAAATCAAGACCAACAAACACCCCTAAAACAATGAATATAGTAGCCAGGGAAGATCTAGGTCAGAGATGAAATTCTGTTCAGCTAAATAGAGTGGACCAAAGAGAGGGCCTGGGATTTATTTTTTGGGGACAGCATTTCACCAGGTAGCCCAGGCTGCCCTTGAACTCAGGGTGGTCCTCCTGCCTCAGCCTCCAGAGGCCTGGGATATAGGCATGCATTATATACCACATCCAGTTTGCCCAGCATTTGTACTGGAGAGAGTTGGAGGACACAGGTGGCAGCAGCTAAGGTGATGGCTCTTGGTCGACACTAAAGTATGCAGATGAGGATGGTAAGATGTATAAGATGGTGTTCACTGCTGTGCATTTCTGAAAGTGAACCAAACAGCATCCATAAATAGAATATTATGCAGACATTAAAGATCATACTGAGGGGTAGGAGAAGATGGCCATGGTGTAGTTAGTAAAGAAGTGGGTTACAAACATTTAAAAATAATTTGGGTCTCCTGTTTATCCAGATGAGTTGGCCTTGGTCTTCTGTGTTCTCATTGACCACTTAGGGTCATGCAGGAGCTGACCTGGTAGAAGCTAATTACTTCTCTTTCTTTAAGAGTGGACTGGGAAAGAATGAGAGGACTAGGAAGTAAATCAAAGGGATCAAGGTGATTAGACATGAATGCATGGCATAATTTTAAAAAATGCTGCTAAAACACACATAACAGAAAAATGACACTATTAAGTATTTTAAATCATACAATTCAGTGGCTCTGACACACTCAGGACATTGTGTAGCTATTGCCACTGTCTAGTTCCCGGAAGCTTTCATCATCCCCTCGTCTTCAGGAGAGAAGAACGAAAGATGGCCAAGTGGTAGTAGTAGGGGAGATGAACAGTACAGAGAGACCTCACTTCTGAGCCCAGCATGCCAGAGGCCCAGCCTTTGGGGTCCTGGTTCCTGAAGCTCAGAAGTAGTAACTATGTTAGTCAGCTTTCTCTTGCTATGAGGAGCCTGAGATAAACAGCATAAAAAGGCCAAAGGTTACCACTGACTCATAGGTTCAGAGGTTTCATTTCTAGGCAGTGGCTTGGCCCATGGTGAGGCAGGACAGCAAGACAGCCAAGCTGCCCCCACCCACAATGGCTGGGAGGCAAAGAGAGACAGCAAAAGAGATGTTGCCAGATCCCCTACAAGGTCACATTCTCCATTACCTAACTTCTCCCGAGTGGCCCTGTCCCTGAGAGTTCCACCACCTTCCTGTAGCCCACCAGCTACTGACCAAGCCTTTAGCATATGGACCTCTGGGGGGACACTTCCAATCCAAATCCTAGTGAAGATTAATAGTGTTAAGAAAGAGAACTTGAGCTACTGAGAGCCAGGCGCTAAGCTAGCACTCAGTGCTGCTGTACTGTCTTAATCACAAACAATTGTATAGAGATCAGCAACAACTGAGGGCATGCCGTGAGCCTCAGGGAGGAGGCTAAGAGCAGACAAATGAGGTCCCTACTAACACCTCAAAATGACCACAAAGCCTCTCACGCCAGGGTCAGTACAAATGAGGGCTACTCCTTCACCTCATTCCAGTCTTCCTGCCTCCTAGGTAGCAATGATTAGAACACCAAGTCACAGAATCTATTCCTCTTCCTGACCCTCTCATGGTGTTTCCAGCACTGACTTCTGGATGTAAGGTGCCACAGAAAGACAAGTGTCCTGTAGGCCATGATGAGGCCTTGGTCTTTAGCATGCCTGTACCCTTGAGTGTGGCCTTCACTAGTGGTCTCGTAATAAGAACTTCCTATGCCACCTTACTGAGATGGCCCATTTTCAAACCCCATGGTGTATGGTCTTCTCTTTGCAATGGTGTGGTAAACCCAGCCCTGGTGTGTTACTGTCAGTGTTTTGGTGCTAATACAAACTATCAATATTGTCATCATGAATCTCGGGATCTGATATGCTCTTCTGGTTTTGTATTCTTTGAGGATTTGAGAGACTTTCCTTAACTATATCCATCCAAGGGAATGGGACCTGGCAGAAGGCCTGGCACGCACACTGCTCAGAAGTCACCTGCTCACCTAGGCTGGTCACTGGGCACCAGCCAGCATAGACCATCTCACTACAAGGCTACCAGCCTCCTGCAGGCAGAGCCATGCTGTCTGTGGCAAGGTCATCGGTCACAAGCCAGTGTTTTTCATTACACCGCTCTTCTTTGGTGACTTTCCCGAGCTGTCTCCATGGTTGAGTCACTTTGGGAGGCAACTGCTTTGTCCCTGTCTGTGAATGGGGCCCTTGATGTCCACCTTTCTCTGCTAAGTTGTTGCCCTCTCCAGCGCCGCCTACAGCAGGGACAAGCGTCTTGACGGCCCTCCCTCCTTTTCTCTTGGAAAGTCTTCTCTGTGTGCAGGGAGTTGAGATTCCTATACCTAGGCAGAACGAGAGGCAAAGGACAGGGAGACAAGGGGTAATCCGGTGACGGAGAGAGCGCGGGTGACCTCCTGGAAATAATTTTCGTTTACTGACTTGTGCACAAGGATAGTTTGGCATCAGGGATGCTTTTCATCCTTTTAAAGCCAGCAAGACCTTCCTTCCTCCCTCGGGATCCGCACACCCAGGCTGCGGCTGTGCGCTGGCCAAGGCGCCTGCAGGGGGCGCCGTGCGCTTCCTTGCCTCGCTGGAGCACTCGGGTCCCGTCAGCTTCGGCAGGACAAGCCTGACCCCTCAGGATACTGGCAACACTGGGTTTCTTATTTTTAGCCACCCAAGCGGAATGCAGTAAACGTAGGGTGATAAATATCCCTCTAAACCTAAATGTCTCACAATAATGAAAAAGCAACCTTTGTCTTAAAATTGGCCATTCTTTTGCACCTAATTTT
>NDGM011161205.1:0-20309 GCA_002564305.1 Octomys mimax | reverse complement strand
TTTGAAACTGTATCATTGCTATTTGTTTCTCAATAAAACTGATGAAAAAAAAAAGAATAGTTGAATTTGTAAGAGGACAGTAGTAGCTGCTTATTCATACCTTATTCTAAAATCCTGACTCGTCCCACGAGTCAACACATGGGGTAATGACCTGGAGGAGGAACGGGGATGAACAAGAAGGGCAAGAGACACAAGAGATGGAGACAGACAGGCTTTCTGATCAAATCTCATTTATTGAGGAAGTGAGTGGGGTCTAAATAGCTGTATAGTGGAAGTAGTTGGGTGGGACTAGTTGTGGATTGGTAGTGGAGGTCCAGGACCACAGGAAGATGTTGAAGCAAGCAGGGATTGGTGCTGCAGCACTTCTTGCCCAAATGAAGGAAAATATAACAGGAGCATTCTATCACCCCCCACAAAATCCTTTAAAAATAGAAAAGTCAGAGGATGGCCATATAGCTCAGCAGACTAGAGTGCCTGCTTAGGCAGGGGCAGGGGCAGGGGCCAGGGTTTGATCCCTGGAGTGCCTTGCTGGACCCACCCCCGGGGCATGCTGAGACAGCAACTGAGACTGGGCATGGTGGCACGTGCCTGTAATCCCATCTCTTGGGAAGCTGAAAACATGAAGATCACTGTAAGTCCAATCTGGGTAGTGAGTATCTATAAACCCTATACTAAATACTATATATATATATATATATATATATATATATATGTATAATGATATACAATGTCGTATGTCAATATTATATATGATATATTATAATATGTATATAATATAGTATATATGTCAGTATTATATAAAACAATTTTGAATTATTCTCTATTTGTTTATGAATAAAAGTTAACAGTATAATTTCAATAAAGTTGGAATGATGGAATCTGCATAATAAGTAAGCTGTTTCCTTTTCATTCTGTATCAGATTTTGCCGATATGTTCATAGCTTGTGTAAATGGTGATTGGTTTTCAATGTCTTTAATGTCTTTAGTACATGGTCTACAGGATCTCACTATGTAGCTCAAACTCGTAGTGATTCTCCTGTTTGCAGCCTCCCAAGAGCTGGGATTATAGGTGTGTGCCACCATGCCCAATCTGAATTGCCATCTCTGCTCATTCCGAGGGCAGGGCTGGCATGGCATGCAGGGCATCGAACCCCAGCCACTGCATGCTGCATAAGCAGGCACTTTAGTTGGCTGAGCTATCTGGCCTGCCCTAGCTTTTCAATTTTTATTACGACATGTTTGTAGTATGTGATGATTACATTGGTTGTGGGAAGTTGGTACTTATACATAGTACCTGCCCTTTTCTTTCCCTCTCAGTACCCTTCATCAATTTCTAGGTTTCCTTCCCAGCTGTGAAAGATCTAGCTCCCTATTTCCTATTTTCTATCATTGATTTTACTCTTTAATTAATTTATACATTGGGTTTTCCATAGAAAAGTCTTGTCATATATCAGATTGTGTGTCTGGTTTATTTCACTTAACAGGGGTTCAAGCTTCACTAAAATTACTCAAGTCTATCTTTATTCCAGGATGTTATTCCATTGCCTGAAAATACCTCATTTTCTTTCATTTTTTCCCCACATTTTCTGTATTCATTCATCTTTTGATGGACGTATCAGCCACTTCCAAGTTTTAGCTATTATTAGCCTTGATGCTGTAAACATGGGCATCTTTGCATCACTCTAACATGGTATCTTTAACTCTTTGGGGAATGTACCTAGAAGGGGTGTATCAGAACCAAATGCAATTTCTATGTTTAGGTTTTAGAGGAATCTCCAAACTGATTCTTATAGCTGTACTCACATTCCCACCAGCAATGTAAGAGGACCCCCTTTTCCTCCCACCCTCACCAGCACTTATTGTTATTGGACTTCTTTATCATGGCCGTTATTTCAACAGTACCATGGACTGTTCAATGTCATTTTTAATTGTATTTTTATTATTTACTTGTAGATATCATTGTATTGAAATTTGGCCATACTTTGAAAACAATATTTTCCTGGGAATTTCAAAACTTAAACAGGACAAATGTAACACATTGTAGCTTCTTCCACCCTCAAATTACAGAACAATTTTCCTTCAATTTTTTAAGAGCCATACAGACATACTTTCTGAGACACAAGGAATCTCTGGTGAACCTTTCTGACTTCCTAATCTTTGATAATCTTCTCAAGGTGGAATATCCCTGATGGAGCTGCTCATCCACAAGAAACATTTGAAAAAGCTCTTTCAGTACTTTAATGGCATGTGGCAAATGTTTTGAGCCTTTTCTCCAGTTTCTTATTTCTTACTTTTGTATATTTCTCCATCTTTATTATAATCTCTAAGTTAGGGGCATAGCACACACCAAAGCCTGGTTAGGTTAACTGGGCAAGGCTGTGGCTCCTGCATTTGAAGTTGCTGGGGGGTTGCTACAATCTGTTTAAATGTTTGTCTTGATTTGTTTTGTCCTAAGCCTCAAGACTATTCCTATAATTATATGCCCTCCTTCCTATTGTTAAGTGTTGTTACTTTGAGAGGATTTACAACACTGTCACCCATGAAATTCACTAAAGGACTGAGATATAGAATAGTATCTTCTAAACAATCCCTGCAGACTTTTGGTAATGATTACTTTCACTCGCCAGTAGTACTCTAATTCTCCCTCTTGTCTGCGTGTACTCCCAGGCATTTCATGTCATCTTTTTTTTTCCCCTCTCTCTCAGTTTTATGTGATACTTTTACAGGAGTCACAAAAAGCTCTTCACCATCTTCTTGGCAAAGAGCTTTGAGATACTTAGAACAGAGGAGCAGTGTAACCACACTTGATGTTTTCACTAACATGCACACGCGTGCCCCAACTCAGCTTACAGTCATTTATACTCATAGATGAAAAAGGTACATCACCTGTGCCTGGGATTGTCATGCCTATGCTATTTATTTCTCTAGCCAACTTCCCCCATCTCGCTTCTTTAGAGGAAAAAAGATGTTTTCTATGACTGGCAGGAAGTTCTAGCTCGTTCAAAGTGTTGATGAGTTTTCTTAGGTGTAGGCACCTACTCCTTCATTGTTCTGCTTTGTGCTGCCAAGGATTCCATCAGCTTTTGTAACACAGAAGCGTCTGTGAGACGCTGCTCGCAGGTTTTGAATTTACATTCCTGCACATCTCAGTACTACACTCGGATGATCCCATTGGCATGATCCCAAAGGCATCCTCTGAGGAAGAAAGCATTTCATTATAGATTTGGAGATTCACAAGAAAAGATGATTTGTTAAAATATTTAGGAGACATTACCTGTATAATATTGAGCTTTTGCAAGTGTTTATAAAATACTCAACGAAGCAGGCATGAATAATAAAGCAATCTTGGTAGCTTTTTTTGCAATTTCGATTGGCAGTTCTTATTTCTATTTTTGTTTTTCAGATCTTACTGAAAAATGATGCTTTCAAATTCGGTTTTTTTATGCTTTGTTTCTGGGCTTGTCAAATTGTGTCAGGAGGCCACAGTTGATCAGATCTGACATCTACCTCCTAAGCTGAACCTTTGAACTGGACTACAGAGGAAGCTCCAGCAGTCTGTGTGGACCTTTGAAATATCGCTCACCTCTGCTGATCTTTTCCACTATAGATTCCTTCCCCGAAAGGACCCACGGGCTGAGACCATACCCAAGTTCCTTCTTGCAAAGAAGTCATCATTTTTTACTAATAAATGACATAATATTGACTCATCATTTAAAGCAATGAATTAGAGCCACCAGTATATCAACCTGAGAATCCATTTTCAGTACCACTTGAATTTATGTCTTTCTGGATCACAATCCTAATTAGTCCTGGAAAATGTAATTCTATTTTTTTTTTCTAATAAGACTGATACTATTCTAGGTCAGCATCAGATAGCATAGAATTGTATAATTTTGATTTCACTAGATTGGGTACCAATTTTGATGATGTGACAGTCTTTGCTGAAGTAATTCATTTTGACTTAAGCACGGTGGTAGGTAGTGACAAACTGTAGCAGAAAGTGCCCACCACCCACAGCCAGTATGCTTCAGTTTCCTAATTGCCCAGGTAGTAGTTCCCGTTCCAGATCTGGCTGCTCCTGTCTCTTAGAAACTGGTCACTGTGATGCACATTGTGTAAACCAAACCCCAATCGACAAGCCATCGTGCCCTGTACTTCCCACTTACTTATCTCATCTAAGCCCTAGAGCACCAGAGATCAGGGCTTGATATTCTGGAATGTTCCAAATCCGTGCCTGTGAACATAAATAAATCTGACTCCCAATCCTGGCTCTCATTTCTGTCCTTCTGCTTGCTGTTGCATCATGATCATGAAAATAAATCAGGATGCAGGGAATGGGCAGTCCAGGGGGAAGTAGGGGAAGTGTTTCAGGGTGTTTAAGGGAGGCCACTCCAAGGAGACAGATTTCAGTGGTGAGTCAGGGAAGCGAAGCAGAAGGTCTCGTTAATGTCTAAAGGAGAAACCTGCCTTGCAAGGGCAATAGCAAGTGAAGTGCCCTGAGAAGAAGATTTGAGGAGCAGCAAGGCTTGAGGGACAAGGAGTCAGTGGCTCCCTGAGCCATGAAACTGTGGTATAGAGGAAGGAAGGGGGCAGACGGAATGACTCAGCCCATTTTATGTTGCTATAGGAGAATAGCAGAAACAGCGCAAGGTGTAAAGAATAGAAGTTGATTTATCTGATGGTCTGTGGGCTGGGAATTTCTTTTCCTTCAATGTATTTCATTATGGCAGGGTCTCACTATGCAGCCGGGACTCGTGGTGATCCTCCTGCTTTCAGCCTCCCCGACACTGGGATTACAGGCGTGCACCACTACACCTGGACTCTGGGATCTCTCTGGCCCAGGGGCTGGGAATTTCAAGAGTGTGTCTGCAAAGCCTGATAAGGGGCTTTCTGCTAAGTCGCAGCAGGATGCAGGAGCTGGAAGAGATGTGTGGAATGAGGAGCAGACTTAGCACACACCCATCCTTTTTTCTCAGGCATCCACTCCTGCAGTAAGAATCAATCTAATCACCTCTTGAAGTTGCTACCTCTTAGTAGCATACAATGGCAATTAATTTTCATCATGAGTTTTGGACAGAACATTGGCATCATAGTATGGGAAGCTCCTGGACATGCCCACAGGCAGCTTTGCAGACTTGATGGTGGAGAGCTGAGGATAAGAGTGAGGAGACTCATTTTCATTTTTTGAAAACAACAAAACCTGGTATGGTAGTTCACTTTTCTAAGCCCAACCATGTGACTGGGGCAGAAAGATTTCAAATTCAAGCCCTCAAGCCCACTCTGCTCAGTGTAGTGAATTAGTGAGAGACTTTTACAAAATAAAAAGTGAAAAAGGGACTGGCAATTTAGCTCAGTCTAAAGGCCCTGAGTTCAAGATATAGTCCCAGGGGAGGATAAATGTGACTGAGTTAGAAAACAGATTTGCTCTGGGGATGAGGGTTCGATCCCCAGGCCTGCTGTGTCAGCCCTGCCCCCAGGGTGTGCTGAGACAGCAATTGAGATGGCATGGGGGCGTGTGCCTGTAATCCCAGCTCTTGGGAGGCTGTAAATGGGAGAATCGCTGAGTCCAGTCTAGTAGTGAGACCCTGAACATCCTGTAGACCCTTCCCTAAAATAAAATAAATAAAAAACCTGGATAAAGCCATAGGCTTCAATCAGTGTGAAAGAGATGAAGGCTTTCTGCAAATCCTCTGAATTGTACATTTGATAGACTCATGTGCTACATGCAAAATAACAGAAGAGACAATCCAGCTCCTCTCTGCAAGGTGTGTCCAGCTGTGAGATCCTGCCAGGAGGTCAGGCTGGTGTGTGGGTATGTGCACATACGCACACACACACACACACACACACACACATGTGTACCTTTATGACTGTAGTTGCAGAAGTACCTCCATAAAGTCCTGTGGCTAAGAAACCAAATAAAGTTTAGTTGTTTCTAGACTACTGTTTTACTCTTGCCCATAATAAGAAAAAGGCTTTGGGATCTGTCTCGTGATAGCAGAAGTGCCACAATTAGGACGTAGGAATGAGCAGCCCTTTGATGCCAAAATAAGCCCACTAGCAAGCCAGCCTCATCCTCACATTTCCAGCAACAGTGAAAACCAATGAACCCAACACAGTCAGCACAAATCAGTTTCTATTTGGGGCTTTAAGCCGTCATTTGGGCATATCATGAGCAGTTCAGAATCTTGTTTTTGCGCTTGCTGAGGTTTCATTCAGTGACTCATCAGTTCTGAATCGATTCTTTCCACAAACGATACTCCTTTTCAGTAGAGGACTTAGCACTGAACATTTTATATGATTCATGATCTAGACTTGCTAGGTGAAAAAATCACATATAAATATAATTATATAGTTACTTTAAAAATCAGCTTTACGCTCTTCCCTTTTGAAGTGATTCCGTGGAACTTTCTTTAGTCCAAAATAAATCATTATTAATGTTACTGAACTGCTTTCAGGTATGTGTATGTTTGCTTCTGAATTTTTTCTACTTGTTAGAGCTCAGAACTTCTCCAGTCATCACCATCAGCTTTTTAAAAATACTTTTGATTTTGAGAACTTTAATAAGTCTCGGGGGCTGGGGAGATGGCTCAGTAGAATAAGCGCTTCCCTGGCAAGCACAAGGGCATGAGTTTAATCCCCGGTTCCAGAAAAAGAAAAAAAATGTCTTGGGGGCTGGGGAGATGGCTCAGTGGAATAAGTGCTTCCCTGGCAAGTGCAAGGGCTTGAGTTCAATCCCTCGTTCTGAAAAAAAGTCTCCTAAAATCATATATATATATATATATATATATATATATATGAATGATAGATACATATGTTGATAGATGGATAGATGGATACATAGATAGACAGATACACATATAATTACTGGGGACTGGAAATTGTAAATTGACATAGAACATGCTAGGCTCTCATCCTGCCTGCCTTGTGGGCTGGTTTCATAAAGTGGAAACCACCTTCCTCTCATGGCCAGTGAGATCAGCACCCAGGTGTGCGGATGGATCTTGGCTTGTCTATGTTATGCTTTAAACTCATCCATAGTACCACAGCCTCTCTGCTGTCCCAGGAAAAATACCCTCTCCCCTCCCTTACGTTGGCTAATCCACAGTGGCTGGCTTGAAAGGTCATTGTCTCTGCCCATACTGAGGCACTGGCCCTCCAGCTTCCCTTCGTGCATTACTAAATTTGTCTCTTTCTTATTTTATCCTTTTGCTGTACAGGCAGTTGGAGATCTTGGCTATGTCATTCATATATACATATATATATATATATATATATATATATATATATATGTTCATGGTCAGATACATAGTGAATGATTAAGTTTTATAAATGTATTACAGTTAAAGACTGCACATATCAATAGATAAATGCCGTTACTTTTCCTGAAAACGCCCTCTTTGCTTCGACACCCTTATCCCACGTGCTTGCCTCTTTCTGAAGCTCTTCTAGAAGTGCTTTTTCATGAGTGTCTTCATGAGGTGTAATAAAAGTATGGTGAGCGCAGCTGCCCGGAGCCTCCCGTGGAAAGGCAGGCTTGGAGGAACATCTCGGCCCTCATCCCTTTATTGACAGGATCAGCCCCATGCAGCTTCGGTTCTGGCACCTTCTGGAAAGCGGCCATGAAAGATGAACATTTTGAAATGATCCAGGACTTTGAGGCAGCCTGCACGGTGCAACTGATGGTCCTCCTGAAAGATGAGCTCCAGCGCTGTTTCAGGAGGAGGCAGGACAGGCAGGATGAGTGTCTTTGAAGGGAGGGGAAGCGTTGGGAGAGGAATCAACTGTACTGTGAGAGTTAATTCATACTCTTACTATGATAGTTTTTTAAAATATGTGTTTAGTACAGGATCTACTGGGTTTACAGGGTCTCACTGCATAGATCAGACTCGCAGTGATTCTCCTCTTTTCAGCTTCCCAAGCGCTGGGATTAAAGCGCGCCACCATGCCCAGTCTCAATTGCCCTTTCCGCATGCCCCAGGGGCGGGGCCAGCACCACACACTGGGGATTGAGCCCCAGCCGCAATGTCAACATTCATTGTATTTTTCAGTCATACAATGAGTGTGTGTGTGTGTGTGTGTGTGTGTGTGTGTGTGTGTGGTGTACCCATATGATAGGCTCATGTGGAACGGGTGTAGAAAATCATTTATGGCCAATATAGTAAATCTTTACTCATAATAGAAATATTTAGATTCCAAATCCACACCACACTGCCTTATTTCTCTTGTCTATAGACAAAAACTACAATAAGGCTGTTACTTTCTCAGAATCACCATGTGAATTTACAATATAATCACAACTCTCAGAAACTGAGATGTGAAATTATCTTTAAAGATGGAAAGAATAGTAAATATTGTATATTTAATGTTCAGCATTTTTTAAACCTTATATTTTGGATGGAATTATGAATTTATTTGGTATCATATTTCACATACAAAATAATAGAGGACTGGAAACAGGGAAAAAGGAAGAATGTAAAAAAGAAAGGAAGAGAGAGAGAGACAGAGACAGAGATACAGAGAGAGGGAGAAAATTTGTGTTCAAGTAACAATACTTTTATTTTTCATCTCTTGATCATTGTGAAGAAAGCCCTTAAGCCTACAGACGTACATGATTTCACAAGATTTATGGTAGATTTATCCAAAGAAAATTTGGGGCCCTAAACCCTTATTTGGATAAATCATGCAAGTAGTTTGGAAAGAGTTCTGCTGGCTGAGTGTACCAACGATTTACTAAGAAATTGTTTCTCTATAGAAAAAAAACTATGTCCAAATATCTGACTCTGATATGAATTAGAGAGTCAGCTCTAATAATCCTTGCTTTTTATATATACCTGTGGGCAACTGTACTGCCCTACGTAGTATTTTATATTCTCTCGGGAACCCTCACTACTTTTTCTCATGGAAGTCATTCTCTGTCCTCTTACCCAGGCATGTTGTAAGCAGGTAAAATGAATTGGGTTACCCATTCTATGGGTTAGCTAAGAATAAGTCAAAGAGGAGAGTATGGTATTGTACCCTAAAGATGGTTGCATTTTGATCTACAATCAAAGATATTGGAAGAAAAATCTGAAGTTCTAAGAGAGCCTTTTTCAGAGGAAAGTGAGTCAATTTTTTTGTCCTGATTTTGTTGTATTATTCACGCAGAGTTCCCTTTAAGTGATACCTGCCTTACCCAAACAGGAAAGATCCGTTATTACTATGATCTAAAGGTTTGTGTCTCCTCAAAATCTACCTGTTGTAATCATCACTATTTTGTGATGATTACAATGTCACTATTTTGGAAATAGCCCAAGAAGAAATAGTAAGAGTTAGTGATATCAGAAGAATAGTATTTAATCTGAAAGGGTTGTTATCTTACAAAAAATAAAGAAACACCAAAGCTCGCCTTCTCCACCATGTGATGACACACAGAAGACAGATATCTTCAAGTCAGTAAAATGAACTTTATCAAAATCCAATCCTGCCAAAGCTTGATCTAGAACTTCCAGCATCCAGAACCTTGAGAACTTAAAGCATTGCTCTTTATACTTTCTGCAGGCTGTTGTACTTTGTTATTGCATCCTGAGCTGACTAAGACAGTCGTATACAAACTCCAGAAATGCCCACACATGATCGGGAAGGAAGGAGTCCAGCCACCTTTGACATGAATTGCCGAATGTCACCAAAAGCAGCATTTCATCCTCCCTTATCTCAAACACATCCTATTAAATATTTTATTAGGAAAACACAAATGTTAGCTGAATAAAGGGAATATGTGAACTCAACTTGTTGTTCTTAGTTATACTGATAAGTATCATTATTCTTGGAATGGTACGCAATCCCAACTATTCAGATACTCATCAGATTTCATACGAAGTACTTGCCGAATTATCTACCTTGAAATCTATATTCACACTTCCTGACATTAGAAAAATCTTGGCTACATTGGTATCTGTGCATCAGAAAAGTTTGTTGCCTGTTTAATAAATGAATAAATGACAAACAGACTCTAAAGTGAAAAAAAGAGAAAATTTCTGCATCATGAATTTCATTATTTGCCTGAGAAATGGTGCCCACTTCATGTACTTATTCTTGTGAAATGACTAAAATGCTTCTTGTTTCACAAGTGAATGAACAGAATACTCCCTAGCTTTTCCTAAAACTAAGAGCAGTATCATATTTCATAAGCAAATTTCCTAAATTTGAAAAAAACTATGCCAATTGTTACAATTATTGTCTATATTTATTTGGTAGGACCATGGTAATAATTACCAAAGCCTGGGTGGCTTACAGAGCATACATTTATTTCTGTACACTTCTGGAGGTGAGAAGTCTGAGGCCGAAGCGTCAGCAGAGCTGGCTTCCCTGGGGGTCTCTCTGAGCTTAGTGGCTGCCCTCGACCTCTGTCATCACATGGCCCTCCCCTGCATCTGTGTTCTGGCCTCCTCTTCCTGTGACTCTGGACAGATGGCTCATCCCAATCTTCTCTGTTAACCTAATCATCACTTTGCAGACCTTGTCTCCAGGTAAGACCACAGTCCAAGACACTGGGGATTAAACATGGAACCCAGCGACTCATCATTTAGTCCAAAGCACTGGTTAAATGAAAAGGGACTTGAAAGTTAAATAATCACTCAGTTCTGGTAAAGTTTGTAACCTCAGCCTTAGAAACAAATTGCTATAAGAATCTGAGATAACCAAATGTGTGTGTGTGTGTGAGTATACATGTTTTGGAGAATGTAAGGTGATATATGTCAATTCAGCAGCTCCACTGGTATGTAATTATTTCAGTTCTATACACTACCAGTCCCCACCCAGTAGCTACTCTCAAGCCACTGGGGTGTGACTCCTTCCTGTACCGTGACAGAAGGATACATGTCATGCAATGTCCACAGATGCTGTCATCAGCATTCATAGAGGGAACAAACATAAGCACATTTCTTCCCTCTTCTTACTTTTAAGCCTTGACAAAGCATTCTTTTTTGCCTTGGCTTATATCCTTTATATACTTTATGGGAAGAAACTCAAAGAAAAAAATAATCCAAGATTGGTTTTTTGAAAAGGTAAGAAACAGAGAATACTTACAGTGTCAAAATGATATATTTATGGACAGAGAGAGGTCACCTCTTGAACAGAAGACTATTATTAGATAAAAAACTGTCTGGAATTGAAACATTGAAGATGGAAAGAGGTTCATTAACTTCCTCCTTTTGGTGAGACAAGCAATTTTCCTGTATCTCATGGCTTAAAATTATATTTATCGTTATAAAATATGAAAAATGCTAAATTTTACTAGAGGTACTCTACCTACCCATTGCAAAAAAAAATCTTAAATATTATTAAATACTATGAGGTGACAGTTTTTCTAGTATTTAAAAGATAAGCTGGAATTTTGAGCATTTGTTTAATAAAATGTCATACAATCACCAATATGATTTGTATTCCTTAATATCTCTCCTTAAGGAAGCACTTGCCCTGAGAAGTATTTGGCCTGATGACAAGTATACTTTCTTTGGTAGTGTCAAATGCATTTTTTGCCTAATTTGTATATCTTTACTAAATGGTTTAATTAATTTTGCACTGTGCTTACTGACTAGTTTTAATTAGCACTTAAAACAGTTCACTTAACAAAAAAAAAAAAAGGTGTTTACATGAATACAGATCTTCATGAGTTTGTAGGCTCAATTCAAAAGTTTGTTCCATGCCATTGAGGCCAGATGTCTTCAGGCTTTGCAAAACATTCTACAGTTACAGGGTTTTCCCTCAAAATATTATGAACATTTAGGATTCACTAAGTAATCTTCCACTGCTTGACTCCCTTGGGATCCATCATAAGGAAAGTTGTGTGCCTCCAGTAAAAGCTAAGCCTGCACAGGAAGCCCTCAGTCCTTAGTGGTCACTGTGGTTGTGAGTTCTAGGAAAGGCTCTTGCAGTTCTTGCTAATGTTGGGTTTTATTAAGTAAATTATCCTGAGGCACAAACAACAGTGGTACTGTGAATTTCTCGAAGGCTGACTAGAGAGTGACACATATAAAACTCAGCCTTGAAGTGGCTCCTCAGTGAGTTTGATGTTGAAGGAAAAATAGGTTGAGGATTTGTTTTGTAAAATTCTTGCTTCGTTTCTAGGATCAGTAAATTCTTTATCCATTGATTTGGCTTCTATTAAAAACAGAAGACACAGCTGACAACTACAAATTATTGCTTATTATCTGTGAACAATTACCAAGTCATTATTTCTAAAGTTTAAAATTTTAATTTTATAATTCCTGGATTGTATTGTTTTATTTTTACCATGATCTTAAAAAAAAGAAAGAAATAGTTTTGTAGGAAGAAAAAAAGCAATGAGAATAAAATAGTATAAATTCTCTTGACTTGAAATTCAAAAAATCTCTACATTTTCGGGAAAACCAGGATAACAGTCTTTTCTAACTATACTGTCATGAGAAATGGAAAATAAATGTAGTAGAATGGCAGCTTAAAAATTGTATAATAAAAATGTGAATGACAAAATATTAAAATAAATCTTTTGCTCAATAGTAAGTTTGAGGGCCAGCCAGATAGCTCAGCAGACTAAAGCACCTGCTTAGGCAGAGCGTAGAGACTTGGGTTTGATACCCAGTGTGCCATGCCGGCCCTGACCCCAGGGTTCCCTGGGACAGTGATTGAGACTGGGCGTGGTGGCACGTACCTGTAATCCTAGCACTTGGGGGGCTGAAAGCAGGAAGATCACTACAATTCTGATCTTTGTAGTGAGACCCCATAGACCATATACTAAATGCAAAAAAAAAGTAAATTTGAAACTTTATGCTGATGTTGACTTTATTTTTTATTTTATTTTATTTTTTGCGAAACCAGGGATTGAACTCAGGTCCTTGCACTTGCCAGGGAAGCACTTATTCTACTGAGCCATCTCCCAGCCCCTGATGTTGACTTTAGATCCTCAATGCATTTATATATGTTGACAAAACAATTACACTGCTTAAAATGTATGAACTATCCAAGGAGCAAAAGAAAAGATAAATTCTAGGAAAGTTTGTGGTAGATGTTTTTAGCCAAAGGGAAGGAAACAAGTAGATGAAAGGAAGGGAAGGGAACAGAAGTAAAAAGATCCATGTACACATACTAACTCACATGATGAATCTAATCTTTACGTATTGAAAACATGATATAATAAAATAAAATTTAAAAAGGAGATGTAGTAATAGAGACATATTTTCCAGCATCTCTATCTACAGATGCATTCTAGTCTTTTTACTCTTACTGTAAGAACAGAATGGTTAGATTTTGTTCAGCTTTAGTACTCCCATGTGTATTAGGAGAGAATGATGTCCACATCAATTATACATGTGAAAAACTACTATTTTTCATGACATATGTTCAATATTTTGCAGCATGAGTTGAAGAATGTGTCACTGCATATCACAATTAGATAATGGCCTGTTTCTAAAGACCCATGCAAAACTTAGTTTAGTAGAAATAAGGTCAAGCCCTGGACTAGTGGTGCATTGAATAACATGTCTAACTATGGAGTGAAAGAAATAAGGTCAAGGATGAAAATCGTCATATTGTGGAAGCAGGACCTGAAAGCTAGGGCAGGAACAAATCCCACTACTGGTCGTGGTACAGATTCTTGTAGTTGTGAGCTCAGTGTGGCCACTACTCAAAATACATCCACTTGCATGGATTAAGGAACACCTAGACTTGTAAAGCAGTGTTCCACATGCATGCCAGCAGATGCAGTAGGGGAGACCCACCAGATGTGGGAGGCACCAACTTCTGTGCTGTAGTGTGGGCAAAAAGAAAAGAAGGAAGTGTGCTCACTTTGGCAGAGCTTCAGTCTTTGCCATACCCTTTGCAACCATATCTCCAGTTTCTTTCCTTTTCCAACACAGACTTACACCTGTGACCCTACCTGGAGCTTCCCGGCCTTGTCTTTGCACTGGTGCTCTAAGCTTGCCCTGCAACTTCCATTGATGGGCATACAGTCTTTTTTTTGCTAATTTATTCTTTGCAACACTGGAAAACCATTGTGTCACTCCCTCTGACCTCCCTTTTCTTTTCATTGCTATCTTCCTTCTCTCCCCCTTTCTCTTTCCTTTCTCTTCCTTTTACTTCCCTTCCCTTCCATTCTCTCTCTCTCCTCTCTCTCCTCTCTCTCTGTCTCTCTCTCCCCCCCTTTCCTGTCTCTAAGTAATATATATATATATATATATATATATATATATATATATAATTTTTTTTCTTTTCTTTTTTTGGTTACCCTCAATGTCTTGTCCTTTTTCCTTCATTTTCTTCATTCCTGAAAGGCAAGTGGTGTGATAGTAGACCTTTAGTTTTAGATGCTCCTGTGTCTGCCTATACTTCTCACTCTATTTCCTTGCTGTTGTCCAGTTTGAGAAATATCTATTGTTCTCCTTCTCTTTTCAAATTCCCTCATGCTTTCTTCTGTCCAGTCCATGATATTTTTCCTCCATATCTTTGCTTATTTAGACAATTTTGCATTTTATTTTAAAAATTTCCGCGTGGTTCTTCCTTGTGTACTTTATTTCCTTGCTGTTTTTGCTAAGATTCTATTTTCTGCTGAATATGACTTTTTTCCATTTGTACAAGTACATTGTTATTACTTAGTGAAGCAATTTTATGATGGCTCATTTTAAATCTTTTTCAGATAATTCCAATATTTGTAGCATCATGATATTGACATTTCTGTCTCTTCATTCAATTTTAGATTGTACTTCTCAGTGTGATGGATGATTTTCAATTGAAATCACAATAATGTTACTTATGAGCTGAAATCTGTAGTCAATCTGCCTTGCTTTCTTTGCATTGTGGTGTCATGCAGTGCTTGTTTTATTCATAAAAGTCAAAGTCTTAGTTGTACTGAGCTGCAGCATTTAAATATACCTCTTCCATCTTCCTATAAGTTGTCCTACTTCATATTCTGAAGAAGTCCTACTCCACGTATTGCGAGCTATCTGCAGTTACCCCTGCTGTGATTACTTGTGATTACTTGATCATCTAACAGGTTTATTACTTTGACATGTCTTCTTTTATCTGTCATCTGCTTTGATATCACTAGTCACCGCCACTTTGTTTTTCTTACTCCTTTTGCATATTATTTTCTTCTTTCTTTTGTCTTTGGCCGGTTCATCTGTTTGAAATCAGTGTCACCACTTAGAGCTGCATCAGGGAAGATCTTGCTCATGGATTCTGTATGATTTTTGTGCTCTACTGTCTTATTGGAGTACTTCTTTTGTCTGTTTGTTATTGTAGACAGAACTACTGCTACCAAACTTGATGTGGTTCTCAGGTAGCTTGGCTCCCAATCGGAACCAAGGAGACAATTGAGTTTGTGAACCAGGGTACCACTGGTAGCCAACATTTGGTCGTTGATTTCATAGTCCCATCATGTTTTGTGTTTGTTTTTTCTTTTGTTTCTTGGTAATGAAGTGATTTCAGTAATACACAGATGCACGCATGCACGCACACGCACACACACAGTCTCCCTGTGCTCACTATGTAGCTCAATTCAGGCTGGTCTTGAACTTACCATGCAACCTGGGGTGGTCTTGAACTTGCAGTGCTCCTCCTTCCTCAGCATCAGCCTCCCTAGTGCTGGGTTATAGGAGTAGGACACCATGCCCAACCACAATGTCCATTCTCATCACAGTCTCCATAGAATTTCTCTTTGACTTTTCTTTTTTTAAACATCTCCTGTGTATTTCATTTTTTGATTCTATCAGGAGGCCACACCCAGTGACTGACTCAAACTATGTAGACTTGTGTAAGTGCACTCTGTGTTGTTTGCACAATAGGAAAATTGTTTAGTGATGCCTTTCTCAGAACTTACCTCTGTCACTGAGTGGTGCCCGACTGCAGTGGAAGTTCTAAGGTAAAGGAAGAGAAAGTCACAAGGGAAGCTTCTGAAATGGACTCCTCAACAGAAACCATTTGGATCAAGTAGACAACAGAGCCCACATTCCATTCCACACTTCCTTCCCAGTTTCATTTTTAGTAGAAAGGTGTTCACAGTTCTTGACATTTCCCAGACATGTCAAAAAGATTAATTACAATAATTTCTCCCACAGTTGGTATTATCTATATATAACATATTTCTAGATCATCATAGGCATCCTAGATAATGTCACTTGTTGTGAGATATGAAGAGTCAATTTATTAGATGACCACAAATAATGAAGGACACACAGAAGAGTATGAATTTGCATCTATACACGAGCCTCTGGATGAGAATTCTATCTTTAGTAAGTAAGAAGATAAATGAGGAAAAGTATGATAGATACAAATAGCAGGGTTCATTACACAATAAGAGGATATTATCAGACATATGATGAAGATAAATTCTACTGCATGTCAGGGGCATCATATTATTACCTCTAATCTATCATCTTGTTAATGTTATTTCTATGGAAACATTAAAAGAAATTAAACTACTAAAACCTGAAAACAGATTCGACAGCTACATGTAACAAAAGAAAAATAGTAACATTTTCCTGAAATATTTGTCATATTTTTGCAAGTCATATTAATGATGAGAAGCAAGTGTTTAAATATACTGCCAATGCAGATAAATAAATCTTTGGATGTAAGGGATTTTTTTATTATTCTTTATATCAATATATTAATTCATGAGGAAATTTTAATTTGATACTCTCTTATTCCATAAGATGCAACTCAACCCACTCCAAAGAGATTTCTGTGTCTTTATTATTAATTTGTATAAGGCTATTGCAATCAGTTGCTTCAGTTTGGGCAGACTTTACAATTCAAATGACATAAATTGATTAACGCATTCCGTGGCCTATTTTTTTCCACTTGGATCTCAAACAGCTTTCATCTGGTTATGTAAAGCAAGCCTTCCTCCACACGTCACTTGGTGACACCTCCTGTGTGTGATCGTGGTGTCTGCATACGAGGAGTGTGGATGAATGCTACACTGGTATTTTTACTGTAATGAGTGAAGACAATATTTGTCCCAAGAATATCCAACTGGTCTTTTATTCACTCATTTTTTTTAAATGAAAAATAAAGGAGATAAGTAGAGAGTTCTTTTTAAATTACCCTCTTGTCCTTTTTCTTCTGAAATTATGGAGAAAATAAAGTTAACTATCGATGAATTTGTAATCAGGAGAAAAGGAAAGGAGATAAAAACTTTACTGTATCATTTCTTCTTGGAGGAGTTGATCCTCACCTACAAATGCACCAAACCTTTCTTTATTCAGCTACTATGAAATGGGTTGAAGCTCAACTTCTCTTGAAACAGGACTGGAATAAATTTTATTCTTTGTTTCTTTGTGATGAACTTTGTTATACTCAGATGAAAGCTGTTGAACACTGTAAATGACAAGTGCTAATACTGTTTTTGTATCCCTGGAGGTAAAGTGGTTGAGTTTTCTAATAGAAAGAAAAAACTGTGACAGGAACTACACACACACACACACACACACACACACACACACACACAGAGCTAGATTTTTTAAAACACAAATTCAACTTATAGCCACAGATTAAAGTCAATCGGGTTAATTCTTTTGAGACCCAGCTATTATGGACAGTCATTCAACAGGCCAAAGCAGCCTCTCAAACTGACATTTTTTGGAGTTTCAAGTGAAGCTTGTGGTCCCAAATACCCTGGACCCAAGTTTTTACTCTTATTCATGGGAAAATGTATTTTTAATGTGTAACTTTTTTTAAATTTAGAAGTTAGCACAGTGCTGTTCCGTTGCTCTTCCGTTGACAAGCCTTCATGATTCCTGTGCAAGCTGCAATATTAATTATAAAATAAAGCCAGAAACAGCCTGTTTTTTTGAAAATTTAAACCTCCCAAATTTAAATCAATCAATCCTCTCCCTAAAAAGGATGAACATTTTCTTGAGTAACTAAGACACTGTAAAATCAAAATATTCAATAATTTTCTATTTCATTCTTTGTGGGTAGATAGGATGCCTTTGATGTAAGGTCTCTAGTGTAACAGAGAACTCCTTGTGCAATCTTACCTTCTCTTGTTGCTTTGGAAGGGTCTGCCATTATCACATTGTGCACAGAAAAGATATTCAAAAAGTGACTGTCCATTCATCCCTGAAGAGTGGTGGTCACAGCGCCAAGCAGGAGAGGTGAACTTGAAATTTGGAAAGGTGAAGAATATGTATGATATTTTCATATAGCTGTCACTGATATGATCTTTGCTTTTAACAAATTTCCTGATTTAATAAAAAAGAATTCATGTTCTAATTTTGTCTTCAGCATTAATATTATGGGTATTTATAAATATTATTTTTTGGAGTTTTTCTATTTTCATCTAAAGAATGATAAGAGTGTTTTAAGCCATCTTTAGGGTCATTTCTGAACTTCTTAACTTCCTGTGTAAGCAACATTACACTCTATTCTATAATTGTTCTTTTATGGTCACAGTAGAATACCGTGACACCCCATGCGTGTCTGTGTTGAGCCCTGGTTTTACCTGACACTGCTAACATTTTCCCCAGTAAGCACATAACTCTAAACTTTTGGAGAGAGCGCTGCATATTCTGGTTTGAGTAAGTGTCTCTCTAAGGCCCATGTGTTCAAACCTTACTCTCAGGCCGTGACACTGTTAATCGGTAGAAAGTTAAAGACATGGGAACTGGGAAAGATATTTCACTCCCTTGGGTCAGGCCATGGAAGGTGATCCGGAGCCTCATCTCTTCCTCTCCCTTTTGTTTCCCAGACACCATGAGGTAAGCAGCTTGCTTCGTCTCTTTCTCAGCACCTCAATGGGCTACCTTACCTCGAATGCAAAAGCCACAGGACTGGTCAGTCAGGCACTATGACACAAGCCAAAATAACCCCTTTCTCCTCACAAGTTGATTATCTCACATATTTTGTGACAGTAATGGAAGGACATTTACAACACTCTCTTAGGATGGCACAGAAGCCATACTCCGTCATCTGCTAACCGCACTGCGTGCTCTTCCTCCTCTGCTCCTTCCTCTAATCTTAGCTGCGGTGAATGATGCCTTTGAATGTACTTTCAGTGTCACCACACACATATAAAATCAGCATGGAGGAAAACATGCCTTTGAGTCTTTGGAAAATAAAGTACCTTGATCTCAAAGAGATTCTTTTAAGGACCAGTCAGATAGCTCAGCAGATTAAAGCATCTGCTTAGGGAGACTCAGGGACCAGGGTTCAATTCTCCAGCCCCAAGCAGGAGAGATAAACTTGAACTTGAAATTTGGAAAGGTGAAGAGAATATATATATATATATATATATATATATATATATAATTTTTGTATAGTTGTCACTGATATGATCTTTGTTTTTAACAAATTTCCTGATTTAATAATAAGTTTATTCTTAGCCAATAAACTAGATGGCATAATAAAAAATACTTGTCCATTAAGTTCTTAATAATTTGCATACTCTGTTAAAAGTAAAATACTTTTCGATAAAAATAGGGAATACAAGTAAAAGTTTCCTTTTGGGAAAACCCCTTCATTCCACACTCAACAAATGGAAACACTGCATTATATTTCAGGTGCACTGAGATGGCGATTGGGGCTGAGCGTGGTGGCCCACGCCTGTAATCCCAGCGCTTGGGAGGCTGAAAACAGAAGGATCACTATGAGTCAGATATGTGTAGTGAGACCCTGTATTAAAATACATTTAAAAAAAGACATTCTCTCAAAAACTGAAATATAATGCAGCAATATTGTCTATCTCATTGACTTGTTATCAAACGTTGCAGCACCGGCGGTCAGTGGAGGAACTGGAAGCTCACCGCAGAGTTGTTGGAAGAGTCTGACATGAGGCTGAAGAAAGTGGAGAACAACATCCGGGCAAAGGTAAAGACTGGAACTCTTCCAGAAAGGGAACAGTTCCTCCTTCTTTCCACTTTCCTTTTGTCCAGTCTGCAAGCCTATTGGTTGGTGCCACACACATCTGGGATGGTTCTCCCTTTCAGTTTGCCTGTCTACCTGTCAATCATCTACAGACACTCCCAGAGTGTCTAATCATGTAGATGATGATCTAGTAGGTGGTTCCTTTCAAACTGACCAGTCATAATTTACGATCACAAGCTTGTGTTAAGTTTTGTTGTTATTTTCCTAATAAGTAGATTCCTTATTAAGATTATTATTCTTAGCCAATAAACTAGATGGCATAATAATAAAAAAAAAACTTGTCCATTAAGTTCTTAATAACCAAAACCAGCACCTGCCCTAATCCCACTGCTAGCTTCCAGAGGTTTGGGTAATCTTCCCTTGTCCTTCAGCCTTGCTTCTAATCTGTATTTCTTCTTTTATTTCTCTATTTTCTCCTCCATTTTAAA